>BQNB010137440.1:0-17851 GCA_026074375.1 Tanacetum coccineum
TCTAAACATTACTTAAATTTTTTTATCAAAACTAGATTAAACCTACAAACAACTTTAAATTCTTCTTTTATAAACCTAATTATGATATATAAAAATGAATCCAAGGAACCAAATGGACTTAAGCAGTACTAACTCAAGTTAGTACTGCTTGAGACCATTTTGGTCCTTTGATTTCATTTTAAATCTCATATTAGGTTTATAAGAGTAGGATTTAAGAGCTTAGTTAGGCTAAATCTAATTGTTATCAAGTTTGTTAGTTGATGGTTTAAATCTGTTATCATTAGTTCAGTTTAGAATGCATTTTTAGTTTAAGTCTGTTCTAGGTGTTGATATTGCTTCATTTACTCTTGGTTAAGTTTTTTTTAGGTGTTAGAAACAAGATTTGTAGCTTGCACTTGGTAGTTTTATGTTTTGGTCATTTACTTGAAAACTGCATCAGATAGTAGAATAACAAAGTATACATTTTCTAGCTTAAAATTCAGAGGGTCATAATAGTTTTTAGGTCTTGATTTTAAGAGCATAAGTAGTTTGTAGGTAAATTTCAATCTGTTTAAACTTATTTTATTTTTATAAGTTCATTTTTCCATCTGTTTTTAGCCTTGAAATCAGCCTTTTGTCTTTTCTTAAAAATTTGAAAAACCAAAAATATTTAAGTCAGTCTGCATCAGCTTTTTCCAATAACCTTTTCTTAGCTTATTTGATTTTCAAACTGTGTTTCAATTGTTGATTTAAGTAGTTTTTTAGATTATCTTTCTAGTGATATATCTTATAAGTTCATAAGGTTCCTTTAGCTTAGATAAAAATAATCACAAAGTTAGCTATCTGTCTGTTTGGTTCCCAGTTTTAGTATAAGTGCTTATTAGAATTTTCAGCTTATGGCTTATCCTTTTTTCTTATTTCTAGTGTAGACTTGCTTATTAGGTTAGTTAAAGAATTCTAGTAGCTTAATTACTTCTGTTTTTAGCTTATTTAGTTTTCCAGCTTATCTAGTTCATTTCAAAAAGCCAAAAAGAGTTAAAGTGTTTACTGTCAAGTTTTTATGCTCATTTTCTAGCTTATTCCTTAAGATTCAAAAAAAAATTGTCTTTACAAAAGTTCTTAGTTTTCAGCTGTTCTATAACTATGCTTTTCAAAGTTTTTGCAAAAAAAAAAAATAAGGAACGAAGGAAGTCATGGGTGAGCAAGGCTCGAACCCATGACCTCAACTTCATTAAACCTTTTATAACCCTCAACACCACACACACTCACCACTGCGCCCTTGGGACTTTTACGTCCTTGGGTGCACCTTTAATTCTTTTAACACCTTTTTGAGTTTTTGTTATAAAAGGCACTTCGTGTGCTATTTAACTTTTTCTCGGCTTATTAAGTTTAGCTTTTTAGGTTTTTATAATTTTCCTGCATTCTTTGTTACCTTAGCTACTTTTAGTAATTTTCTTAAATTTTTAATTCAAAGTTTGGTATTTTTAATCATTTATTTTTATTAAAAACTTTAAAAATTCATAAAAAATAAAAAAATAATCAAAAAAATAAAATTCTTTTTTATAAAATTTTCTTTTATCATATTTTAGGCTTAGGATTTAAATTTACTCTCGTAGGGTTAAAAATTTATAATTTCATTTTTTAAAGAACGAGATTTGATTCCCGCTCTCGTTTTATTCATTTTTCAACTTTAAGTGTTCTCGTTTTAGGATTTCCTTAGATTTTACTTAGTAGTTAGTAAAATAGGATTAGAAAAAGTTAAAAAAAATAATTTTAGGATTAATTTTTGATAAGTTAGGTTTTAATTATCGCGTTGCTTTAATTCCCGTTATTGACTTTGTGCTTAATTGTTTACCCTTGCATGTTTTATGTGTTTTTAATTGTAGAATTAGAAAACCAATTCAAAATATTCAAAATATTCAAAACCATTCAAATCGTTGTCCAAATTAAAAACGAGGTCTCAACTTTATAATTCTTGGGGTATAAACGACCTGGTAAACACTTACCGGTAAAACGTGAGATATTTTCGTGTGAATTTTTCTTATTACCTTTTTCCTAAAGGGTAATTTTGGAATTTATTATACTTTGATATTATTACGTATATTATAATTTGAACGCATCAGCGACCCATTAAAGTATCCGTAGATATATAATACGATATAAGCCCAAAGCTAAGACCCATTAGTAAAAATAAGCCCAAAACAATAACTAACAAAATAACCCGAACCACAATAAGCTCACAATAAGCTACGCCTTATTGGACTTATTGGGCCGTGAGCCCATAAGCTACATATTATATATAATAATATTTTAAAATAAGCTAATAAGCTACGTAGTATATTCAGTTATCACCATAAGCTATCAAAATAGTCCATAAATATACGAAATACGAGGTAAATAACCAAAAATACTTTCTTTGTACTACATCAAATTGCCGAGAGCTAATAAGCCTAAAATAAGCTCAAAAATGCTTATAAATAAACCAAATAAGTCACCAACCAAAATAAGCTAAATAGCAAATAAATATTTTTCAACCATCACAACCACGACAACAAAACTACAAAACCCTTGTTTTCTTTGTTTTCTATTCGAACCAAACACAACCCTTGTATTCTTTTCTTAAAAAAATTTCGTGTTCGATTTTTTACAAACGCACCGTACAACTAGCTTCTATGCATAATTTAACAATCAAAAGTACAAGTTAAATGTAAATTTAGAAAACTTACAAAGAGGGTATTTGAAAGAGTGTTAGAACACGATTCACGACAACCACAAAGTGTTTAAATGATAAATGGATTGATAGATAAAATCAACCCAAAACTTCTATGTTCTTCTGTTTTTTTTATCAAAATTGGAAAACTCCCTCACCTGCCGCCCGTTCTACTGCTGTAGTAGTTGCGTGCCCCATCCTAAATAGCTGCGTCGAGCAAGGCAAGAGAGGAGAGAAAAAAAATGATTTTTGTGTTTTGTGTTGTGAAGTGTGTGTGTGTATGTGTTTTGGAATCATATAAGACATTACTAGTACCACCAAGAGACCAACTAGCTAAAAATGTGCCTCCTTGCTCCCTATTGGGGTTCGAACCGGTTATGAATCCAAGGGATGGTTTCGGGTGTTTTGTTTTCTTATTTGTGTCGTGTTTTTTTCCTTTAAAGCTCAAGTTCGGAATGTATATTATTAACCCAAAGTTTTTTAACGTTACGTTTTAATTAGACTTACAAAATACATTTTCCAGAGAACAATGACTATTAACATGACATATTTCTAGAAATTAAATCTCACCTCTGTAAATTCATTTTGAACCATTCTATGAAAGAGTGTAAGGGACTCGTTTTTTCTTGGCATTTAAAGCTTATTTCAACACAATAAGCTCACAATAAGCTACGCCTTATTGGACTTATTGGGCCGTGAGCCCATAAGCTACATATTATATATAATAATATTTTAAAATAAGCTAATAAGCTACGTAGTATATTCAGTTATCACCATAAGCTATCAAAATAGTCCATAAATATACGAAATACGAGGTAAATAACCAAAAATACTTTCTTTGTACTACATCAAATTGCCGAGAGCTAATAAGCCTAAAATAAGCTCAAAAATGCTTATAAATAAACCAAATAAGTCACCAACCAAAATAAGCTAAATAGCAAATAAATATTTTTCAACCATCACAACCACGACAACAAAACTACAAAACCCTTGTTTTCTTTGTTTTCTATTCGAACCAAACACAACCCTTGTATTCTTTTCTTAAAAAAATTTCGTGTTCGATTTTTTACAAACGCACCGTACAACTAGCTTCTATGCATAATTTAACAATCAAAAGTACAAGTTAAATGTAAATTTAGAAAACTTACAAAGAGGGTTTTGAAAGCGAGTTAAGACACGATCCGACAACCCAAACGTTGTTTAAATGATAAATGGAATGCTAGAATCAACCCAAAACTTCTATGTCTTCATGTTTTTTTTATCAAAGTTGGAAAAATTATGGCGTTTATGTGTGTGTTGGTGTGCGTCCGAAGCAAGCAAGAGAGGAGAGAAAAAAATGATTTTTGTGTTTTGTGTTGTGAAGTGTGTGTGTGTATGTGTTTGAAATCATATAAGACATTACTAGTACCACCAAGAGACCAACTAGCTAAAAATGTGCCTCCTTGCTCCCTATTGGGGCTCGAACCGGTTATGAAATCCAAGGGGGTTTCGGGTGTTTCTTTTTGTGTCGGTTTTCCTTAAAGCTCAACGTTCTCGAATTTAAATTATTACCCAAAGTTTTTTAGTATTTTTATTAGACTTACAAATACTTTTCCAAGAACTTAGACTATTCACATGACATATTTCTAAATAAAACTCCCCAAAATTCATTTTGAACATTAATAGACGTGTCGGGACTCGTTTTTTGGCATTTCAAGCTATTCACAAGACAAACCTTCTGGAACACGATCAACACATATAAAATCCTCTAAAATGTATTAACACAAGCATCATACTCATAAAATAACCACAATTACATTTATTCACCACCGTTAACACGATACTTGTTCTAACGAAACTGACAAAAGTCAAATAGTCAAATGACTAAATTAGAACTTTCAAATCTCAGAAAAAGGGCAAGGGTTACATTCTATCCCCCTTAAAAAGAATTTCGACCCCGAATTTCAACTACTGCTAGGACTAAATAGATGCGGATACTTAAGTTTCATTTAATCTTCACGCTCCCACGTGAATTCAGGTCTATGTTTCGAATTCCACCGAACATTGACGATGGCAATTCTACTCCACTTAAGCTTCTTGAACTCTCGCTCTAAAATTTCCATAGGTTCTTCCATAAAATTCAACTTAGCATCAAATTGGATCTCATCCAAGGGTATCTGTAATGTTGGGTCAGCCAAACACTTCTTAAGGTTCGACACGTGGAATGTGTCATGAACACCATTCAATTCCTTAGGCAATCTAAGCCTATAGGACACTGGACCGATCCTCACAGTGATCTCAAATGGTCCAACGAACCTAGGTGCTAATTTCCCCTTCTTCCCAAAGCGTACCATACCTTTTTAAGGCGACACTTTGAGCAAGACATACTCACCTACACTGAGCTCTAAGGGTCTTCTCCTTTTGTCTGCATAACTTTTCTGATGATCACGCGCAACCTTAGGTCTATCCTTAATCTGCGAGATCTTCTCAGAGGTTTCTTGCACTAACTCAGGGCCTATAAATTGTCCCTCTCTGGATTTTGCCCATATAATCGGTGAACGGCACTTCTTACCATATAAAGCCTCAAACGATGCACATCTCACACTAGAATGGTAACTATTATTATATGAAAACTCCACTAATGGAAGATGAACGTCCTAACTTCCTTCGAAGTCTAGGATGCATGCTCTAAGCATGTCTTCCAAGGTCTGGATAGTACGCTCACTCTGACCATCGGTCTGAGGGTGGTAAGCCGTACTCATGTCTAACTTAGTTCCTAATGCCTCTTGCATTGTTTGCCAAAACCTTGATGTGAAACGACTATCATGATCAGATATGATTGAGATTGGCACGCCATGCCTAGCAACAATGTCATTCAAATAGAGTCTAGATAACCTAACCATCTTATAGTCCTCACGCATAGGTAGAAAATGAGCAGACTTAGTCAACCGGTCCATAATGACCCAGATTGTGTCATGCCTACTACTAGTCCTTAGTAGCTTCGTAACAAAATCCATTGCTATCCTTTCTTATTTTCATTCAGGGATCTCAGGTTGCTGCAGTAAGCCAGATGGCCATTGATGTTTAGCCTTAACCTTCAAACAAGTCAAACACATACTAACATACATAACTATATCCTTCTTCATTCCTGGCCACCAATACCTATCTCTAAGGTCATAATACATCTTATCAGCTCCTGGGTGTATAGAGTAGTTTGACTTATGGGCCTCGTCCATTATTAGGGTACTCACATCACCCTTTAAAGAAACCCATATTCGATCCAGTTAGTACAAGGCTCCATCGCTCCTATGTTTTATCATCTTATCTAGTCCTCTCTGCAATCCCACAGACTCATCAGATGCCTCCTTCTGAGCTGCTAGTATCTTATCCTTGATACTTGACTAAAGGGTCATATTCATAGCTCGAACTCTCTTAGGTTTTACTCTCTCTTTCCTACTCAGTGCATCAGCTACTACATTCGCCTTACCAGGATGGTAGTGAATTTCGCAGTCATAGTCGCTGAATAGCTCTATCTAGCGATGTGGACACATGTTTAGTTCCTTTTAGTTAAAGATATGCTGAAGACTCTTATGGTCGGTATAGATGACACTCTTTGTTCCATACAAGTAGTGTCTCTAGATCTTAAGCATAAATACAACCGCACCTAATTTTAGATCATAGGTGGTGTAGTTTTTCTTATGGGTTTTTAACTGCCTAGATGCATATGCTATCACCTTACCTCTTTGCATCAACACATAACCTAATCCTAAGCCCGATGCATCATAGTACACCACAAAGTCTTTTGGTCCATCAAGGAGAGCTAGAACAGGTGCATTACACAACTTGTCCTTCAAAGTTTGAAATGCCCTTTCCTGTTTCCTCACCCCAATCAAAGGTCTTACTTTTCTGAGTCAAAATGGCTAGGGACTTAGCAATCATAGAAAAGTTCTCTATGAACCGACGATAATATCCTGTCAATCCTAAAAATGAACGAACTTCAAACGGAGTTCTAGGGGTTTCCCAATTCTTAACAGCTTCAATCTTACTAGGGTCTACATGAATATTGGTATGTGCTATTTTACACATACCTTTTACCTTGTAAAACAAACCCAAAAGAACAAAAACATGTAAAAATGTCAAATATATGCTTGTTTTTGTGTTTGTGTATGTGCATGTACGAATATTAAAGAAATGGACATAATCAAAGCAAAAACGGACAAAGTCGAGCACGAGAAGGGAAGAGTGCACAAGAGCCAGGAATTATCAAGCTATGGTCAACAAAAGTCAACCTAAGGTCAACCATGGTCAACCCATAAAATACCATAAAATGGACTAAATCCCTTGAATAGTCCTTTATTTCATAACTTATTGATCAAAATCTTTCTCCAATAAGTTCCCAAAATAACCCTTACACCGTTTGAAATTTAACTATAGGTCGTATAAGTGTATATAATTTTTACCTTTATAAATCCTTTTTCGAGCCCAAAACCTTTTTAGCAAAATGTTCAACCTGTTTAATAAAACCAGTCAGTCAAACAAAAATTATAAGTAAGGATTAATGGGCACGGGCAATACCCCTTTTTTCATAGTTCGTTCCCACATTTACCCTGCTCAATTAAACCTTCTTTAAGTAGAAGTTATCCCTTCTAGAAGCTAAGGCTGACACATCTAACACTCAGGTGCCACGGATGGCAATCCAAAGCCTTGATTGGCTAAATTCTAAGTAGTTTGAGCTTCAACGTGGTGAGATCAAGGACTAGAAAGTGGTTATGAGAAGGGTGTAGATGGAAGCGAGGGAGGGGAGCGTCCTTGGATCTAGAATCATCTTTTGAAGCCTATAAAAGGAAAGCTTAAGCACACAGCTAAGATATCTAGGAGTAGGGTAATTTAGAGTAGTGTAGTTTAGCTTATTTCCAACTTATTCATCTTTTCTTAATGTAATCTTTCTTTAAAAGTATTGTAATCTTTTTCTTATTAATGAAACTGAATTTTTACTTTAAAATTGTGTTTTTACTTTTATGACTTTTGCTACAAAATATCTTAAGCTCTTAATAAGCTCTCACTGTTACTCTTAAATTAGTTTGTCACTTAGTTATGCTCTCAAAGCTTAACTAAGCTTATTGATACTCATTTTCTCCCCTAAATGTACCTCAGCTTATAAATGGAAGATAAGCCAGTTTGGGAAGGGCTTATTGGACCCCTACTAGCTTGTTCTAAACAAGCTGGAGCTTGTTGATTTAAGTTCATTTGAGCAAACACCTCTATTTAGCTAAGGTTTAAGGTACACTTTTCTTTATAATTTCCAGTTTTACCTTATTATCAATTTGCATATTAGCTTAATTTGCTTTTCATTTGCGTATTACTGTTGCATTTAGCTTAATTATGTCTAATAATGTTGTTTGTTGCTTTTTGAGTTCACTAGTTTGCTTAAAATCAAGTTTGCAAGTTAATGTTTCAAATCTGTCAAAAATACCAAAAATATTAGCATAGTTAAAAAGCTTATTGTTCTAGCTTATTAGTTTGTTTAAATCTATTTATTAGGTCTTATTAAAGTTTATTGATATCTGGTATTTGAACTTTAAGCATTAATTCTCATTTTTATAAGCTGAATATGTATTTGAGGAATTTAAAGGAATGTTTGGGTCAAGCAGTACTAACTTGAGTTAGTACTGCTTGAATCCATTTGGTCCTTTATTTTCATTTTAAATCTCATATTCAGGTTTATAAGAGTAGTATTTAAGAGCTTAGTTAGGTTTAATCAAGTTTTTAAGGTTTTGTATGATGTTAAGTTTGAATCTGTTAGAATAAGCTTAGTTATAGATGCATTTTCAGTTCAAGTCTTTTCTAGTCATTGTTATTGCTCTAGTTGTTCTTGTTTTAGTTGATTAAAAGTGTAGAAGTAAGTATCTTAGCCTGCACTTGTAGGATTTTAAGTTTTGGTACTTATTATTGTCAATTGCATCAGCAACAAAAATAGACAAATTGCCATTTTTAAGCTTAATTTTCAGAGGGTAAAAGTAGTTTTTAGGTTTTGATTTTTATAGCACAAATAGATTTTAGGCCATTCTAGATAGATTAGGGCTTATTTTAGTTTAAAAAGCTTATTTGAATACCTGTTTTAGATTTGCAATTTTGCTTTTTGTCTTTTTATTCAATAACCAAAAGTATAGTAAAATGAATTTTCAGTTTTTTTCATTAAGCTTTTTCAATAAGAATTTGATTTTCAAAATGATTTTTAAAAGCCGTTTCATGTAGCTTTTTGGTTAAGGTTAAAGATAGTATAAGCTAGAAATCCATAAGGTTCTGTTTGTATAGTTAAAAATAAACCCAAAGCAGCTTTAAGATTAAAGCTAGCAGTACTAACTTAAGTTAGTACTGTTGTGCTTATTTGAGCTCATTCTTTCTTGTATTATTTGCTCATTTCTTTTCATATTAGCTTATTAGGTTAGGGTTAGTTTAGAAGTTGCTTATTTTGCTAGGTCACAACTTATTTTAGCCTCTTAGTTGCTTAAGTTTTCATAAAAAAATCAAAAAAAAGAAGTTTTATATAATATGTTAGCTTAAGTACTTATTTGAAGTCCTCAGCTTATGGCTTGCTTCTTTGTGCTAATTTCTAGTCTAGAGTAGTTTATTAAGTTAGTCTTAGCTTATTTTATTATGGCCTTAGCTTATTAAGGTATTTTGTGAAGCAGCATTAAAAATTAAAGCTAGCAGTACTAACTCTAAGTTAGTACTGCTGAGCTTATTTAAGCTTATTCTTGCTTAAATTATTGGTTTCTTTTCAAAGCTAGCTTATTAGGTTAGAAGTTAGTTGATAGTAGCTAAATTGATTTTGTTTCTAGCTTATTTTAGTTTTTAGCTTATTAAATTTTGTAAAAAGTTAAAAATAAGTAGTCAAGTGCTTTTTGTCTGTTTTAAGCTTATTTAATGGCTTATTGAGTAGCTTTAAGAATTTTTTTTTCACAAAAATAGCTTTTTATAAGCTGTTTTACAATGTTGCTTTTTAGGTTTTTGCAAAATAAAAAAAAGAGATACTAAGGAAGTCGGGGGTGAGCAAGACTCGAACCCCTGACCTCAACCTAGCATCAACCCTTTTATAAACCTCACATACACACTCCCTACCAACGTGCCCTGGGGTCTTTTTCAGTTTCGTATTGCACAATTAATTCCTTACACGCGTTTTACACTTTTTAGCTTATTAGGCGTTTTTAGCTTATTTCACAGCTTATTCGATAAGCTATTTTTCCCATCTTATTTTTCCTAGATTCCTCACCTTTCAAGCTATTTTTCATGATTTTTCCAGTTTTTTTATAAATAGTTTAGTATTTTTAAACATTTAATTTCATTAAAATTGTTTTAAATTCATAAAATATTATAAAAAAGACAAAAAATATAATTTTTTAGAAAAATTTCAATTAACATTTAGAACCTAGGAAAATTAGATTTGCTTTCGTAGGGTTTAAATTGCAAAATTTCGATTTTTAAAGAACGGGATTGAATCCCGTTCATGTTTTTAGTGTTTTCAAGCTTAAATCTCCTTTGTTTTTGGTCTAGTTTTCTTTGTCCTAGCTTTTTAGTTACTTAAGACTTATTAAAACCAAAAAGATCAATTTAGGTTTAATTTTAGATAATTTAGGTTTTAAATGTCTCGTTTTTAATTCCCGTTTACGTTTTAATGCTTACGTATTGAATTCTCATTTCTTGTTTACTTGTTTTCGTGCATTTATCTACTTGTCATTTATTTTTAGTAGGATTTAGACAACCAAATCAAAATCTTTGAAACCATTCAAAACGCACGATCAAGGACTTAAGCGATTTTCAATTCACACTTCGTCGAGGGAAAATGACTCGGGAGGTTTTTGAGACAACTTTGGTTAAAAGTTTATTTCTCTAACCCGACGGAAATTTCTTACTATACTATTATTTGATATAATCCTTATATACTTATATATTATATATATAGTGTGTTCGGAGCATGTCAAATTTTAATATAAAAACTGTACTTCTCATAACCAGAATTCGCACTTGGAAAACTTAGCATACAATTTCTCTTCTTTAAGCAATTTTAAGACTAACCCTAGGTGCACTTCATGCTCTTCCCGGGTCTTAGATTAAATCAAGATGTCATCAATGAACATTATCACAAACTTGTCTAGATAAGGCCTACACACTCGATTCATCAGATCCATAAATACCGCTGGTACGTTAGTCAGACCAAAGGGCATTACTGTGAACTCGAAATGTCCATAACAAGTTCTAAACGCGGACTTTGGAATGTCATCCTCATGTACTCTCAATTGGTGGTATCCGGACCTAAGATCTATCTTAGATAAGTACTGCGATCCTTGCAACTGATCAAATAGGTCGTCTATCCTAGGGAGTGGATAACGATTCTTGAAGGTCAACTTATTCAACTCTCTATAATCAATACACATCCTAAATGATCCATCCTTTTTCTTCACAAACAATACCGGTGCTCCCCAAGGTGATGAGCTTGGTCGAATAAAACCCTTGTCTTGGAGTTCTTTGAGTTGACCCGACAACTCCTCCATTTCAGAAGGTGCCAATCGATAGGGAGATTTCGCGACTGGTATTGCTCTAGGGACCAACTCAATCCTAAATTTGATTTCCCAAATAGGGGGTAATCCTGACAGGTCATCCGGAAATACCTTAGGAAAAACTCTCACCACAACAATCTCTTCCAGTTTCTGTTCCTTGGCCTTAACACTCATTACATGTCTTGCTTTCTCTTCCGGCCTTTCTCCTAGTACTCTAAGCACTTTGCCGTCCGGTAGTGGTATTCTAACTACCTTCTCATGATAAACTATCTCAGCCTTACGGTTGGAAAACCAATCCATGCCTATGATCACATCGAAACTCCCACTTCCAAACGATATCAAATTAATGTCAAACATGTGACCATCTATTTCTAGTTTGCAACCCTTAATGACCTTATCGATTTCTACTAGTTGCCCGCTAGCTATCTCAATCTCATAACTAAATCCTAAATCACTAGGCTCTATGCCTAACAGAGGTATAAAAGTAGTGGAAACAAAGCTATAGTCAGTACTAGAGTCAAATAAGGTTGTGGCATAAAATTTTGTTTAAAGTGAACGTACCCGTCATGATGTTCGGGTCCTGGCGAGCATCCTTTGCTCCTAACATAAATGCCCTCCTACGTGCCTGGTTATCGTTATTCCTACGACCTGACCCGCATCAATAGCTAAAGCTTGGTTTGGACGGTTTACTGCTGGCCCTTGTGCTCGGTTCAACCTAGGACATGCTGACTTATAATGATCGGTACCTCAACAATTAAAGCATGCGCCACGAGCAGCTGCTGGATTCCTAGCATTTACTGGGTTCACATTCTTAGCTACCACTCTACAATCCTTAGCAAGATGTCCTAGGCGGTTACAGTTGAAACAAGTGCGACAGGGTGCCTCAGGTAGATGATAAAAGTTACACGTGGTACACTTTGGTGCCATACACGTGTTCTCCCTCCTAACAGGATTTGTGGTTGTAGCAAAAGCATTTCCAGTCCTAGTTCTCTTGTTCTTATCCCTCCTATTCCTATCTTTGCTAGGTTCTCCCCCATTTCCTCTTTTCTCAGGGTTCTTTTTTATTGATCCATTCCTAATGGCTTCATCAGTCAGTGTGCCAGCAATCTACACAGCCTTTTGAATGGTCGTTGGCTTCGTTGCCTCCACCATTCCTCGAATCTGTAGGGCAAGGCCATACACATACCTCTCAATCCTTTTATTTTTTGGGGTTACTAAATGAGGAAAAACCTAGCGAACTTATGGAATCTGTCAGTGTACGCAACATGGCCAGCCCCAACCATGACGTGATTCCACAACTCAGTTTCCAACTTTTGCATCTCATTACTTGGCCAAAATTCCTCTCTAGTCAAAGTCTTAAAGTCTTCCCATGACATACTAACAACGGCTTCTTGACTTTGTATGTAGATCTGAGAGTTCCACCATGTAAGAGCTTTACCAAAAAATAACCTAGCAGTGTACTTCACCTTTTGGTTATCCCTACATCCACTCATATCCTGAACTGACTCCATCTTCTCAATCCAACGGGTATACACTATGGTTTTCTTTTCCATTTTCTTTCTCCAAGGATGAATAAATTCAGGGATCGAGTCAAGCTATGTGACTCGGTTACCAAAAACAAAGCGCTTCGTGGGAGGCACCCCATGCTTATCCTTCTATCTTCTTTCTTATTTCTATTGTGATGTGAGGAGGCTTGTACTCTTCTGAATCCTTGTTTGTTTGTGCTGTGATATGTTTGTAGGATGGACCCAAAAAATTTAAAGACTCTCGTGTTCGGTGTTTTGTCCCGGTCCACTCGAGCTTCCTACCTTTGCTTGTAATTAGTTTGGGGAAATCTGATATCCTAGATTATTATCGACTAACATTTATCTTTTAGCATACTTGATAAACTCTTTGAATTTTTGTGAAACTTTTTTCAACTTTGGTTATGCAATCGGCTTTGAGTTCTAGTATGGGGTTTAGAGCCTAGCAAGGAAAACATTGAGGACAATGTTTAATTTTAGTACGGGGTAGTATATCTTCGATATGATCTAACCTACCTTTGCCCGTTGTTCTCACGTACCCCGTTTTTCCTAACAAAATTTTAAAAAAATGAAAAATTTAAAATTTTCAAAAATTAAATAAGTGTTTTGTCACAATTTTGACTTTCCTACTGGGTAGAATAAGAATAAATTTTGACCTGATCGAGCGTGTTGAGCTCTAGCTTGTTCCTTAACTTTTAGGCTAAGCGTTCGCGAAAATTCGCGAAGAACGAAAAATGATAGAGTTAAGTATGAGTGGGATGCTAAACAAGGATTATTTGGAAATCTTAAGAGGGCTCATGTATGTAATTTATGGCTTTTTCTCCCATACCTCCTAACCGGATTAATAATAGTGCTGTTTTTGGAGATTATACTTAAATCAACAATTTAATGTAGTATATAGCAAAAAATTTAGTCTTAGTTCAAACTTATACTTGAATTTTTCAAAAAGAAGTCTTCTCTATATAAAGTAAAATGAAAAAAAATAAAAATAAAAAAATAAAAAAATTTGAAATGATTATAAACTGTGGGCTGATAAAAGTTTGTTGTATCTTGCCGGCTCACAACCGATGTTACAGCCTTCTAAAGAAAGCCCATAGTAAGAATAAAAATCTGAGACTGATAAAAGTTTATGTTAGCATCTTGGCCGGCTCATCACCGTGTTGCAGCCCTTCAAAAATAGGTCGACGGTTTACAATTGCATAAATTTAAGTTAATATAAGTTTGAATTAATAAATAGATCTCTTTTTGTTAAATTTAAATATGCTTTTGAACTTTGACTATTTCATTTTAAGTTTTTTTAAATAAGCTATGTATATACGGGAAACCTGAGAGTTTTTGAAACCTAAGGTCCGTGAGTCCCGATACTAGTCTCTGTGGGGTGTCAAAGCTGGTCACTTTAGCACAAGGTATGGGGTGTGCCGAGACGAAAAGTCCACTACATGGGATGATCTCGCCTTCAAACAATTTATACTCGGTGAAAGTAAAACATAGAATTTGCACAACGTAGATCCCATGTTGAAATTCAAAAAAGCACATTTCACCTAAGATATAATAATGGTCGGGATGAAAAGTATCACAAGTTGCACATATGAGAGGTTAGCAACTTAAATGAAATTTAGCGGTGATTTCATTTTAAAGCTTGGTTTTGACGATGAATTTATCCTTTTTGGGGCATTCTCGGATCGAAATGCATCTTGTTCTATGACCCCTAACGATTATGAAAATAATGAAAGTCAATTTAGTTAGTTGCTAAAAAAAAGAAAAAAAAAGAAAAAGAGAAAAACAAAAATATTAGTGGTAATGAGCGTATATCTTCAATAATGGTAAAAATGGGGCTTCTCTAAACTCTTGATTCTCTAATTCACCTCGATGAACACTTAGCTACTTTTTGAGGTAATTAGTCGAGGGGGATCGAGATTCTTAGTTTTCTAAGTGCTTACTTATAGCATTGCGTGAGGACACGACAATACCTTAGTATGGGGGAATTTGGTATGTGCTATTTTACACATACCTTTTACCTTGTAAAACGAACCCAAAAGACCAAAAACATAATAAAAATGGCAAATATATGCTTGTTTTTGTGTTTGTGTATGTGCAGGTATATATATTAAATAAATGGACAAAATCAAAGCAAAACAGACAAAGCTGAACATGAGAAGGAAAAAGTGCACAAGAGCCGGGAATTATCAAGCTATGGTCATAAAAAGTCAACCCTGGTCAAACAATGGTCAACTCACAAAATGACAAAAACCCTCAAAATCCCAAATGAGCCCTTAATGTTAAATCAAATCTCACCTTTAGTCCCTAAATGATTAACACCGTTAGTCTTTTGATAATTAAGGACTAACGGTCGTTAAGTTTTATTAATAACCAAATCCCTTATAACCTTTTACCATTTACCGGGCCCAAACATAGCCCAAGTCAAACCCCAGTTTAAACCCCGGTCAAACTTCAAAAGATATAAAGAAAAGGGCGCAGGAAATCCCTAATTACTGTTTATCCTCTTCCCCCACAATTACCCTGCTCCAATTACCTTCGTTAAATGAAAGTTAACCCTTCTAGAAACCTTTTTTCTGACACGTCTGAAACAAGGGATGCCACACTAGCAATCCCCAGTAAGCTCATTGGCTATAAGGACGTGGAAGGCATCCAACGATCAAGATTTGATGAGTTTAGGCAGTTATTGATGGATGGTTATGATTAGAAGATGGGAGGAGCGTATGGGAGGCCTAGAAGGTTCCTCACATTGCTATAAATAGCTGAAGGATCACACAGCTGAAGTATCTAGGAGTAGGATAGTTTAGAGTAGTGTAGTTTAGCTTATTTCTAGCTTATTCATCTTTTCTTAATGTAATCTTTCTTTAAAAGCATTGTAATCCTTTTCTTATTAATGAAATTGAATTTTTACTTGAAAATTATGTTTTTACTTTTATGAATTTTGCTAAATAATATTTTAAGCTCTTAATAAGCTCTCACTGTTACTCTTAAGTTAGCTTGTCACTTAGTTAAGCTCTCAAAGCTTAACTAAGCTTATTGATACTCATTTTCTCCCCTAAATGTACCTCAGCTTATAAATGGAAGATAAGCCAGTTTGGGAAGGGCTTATTGGACCCCACCAGCTTGTTCTAAACAAGCTGGAGCTTGTTGATTTAAGCTCATTTGAGCAAACACCTCTGTTTAGCTGAGGTGTGAGGTACACTTTTCTTTATAATTTCTAGTTTTACCTTATTATCAATTTACATTCTAGCTTATTTTTGCATATTAGCTTAATTTGCTTTTCATTTGCTTATTACTGTTGCATTTAGCTTAATTCTGTCTAATAATGTTGTTTGTTGCTTTTTGAGTTCACTAGTTTGCTTAGAATTAAGTTTGCAAGTTAGTGTTTCAAATCTGTCAAAAATACCAAAAATAGTAGCATAGATAGTTAGCTTATTGTTTCTGCTTATTCAGTAGTTAAAATTTGTTCATTATGTCTATTTGTAGCTTAACAACATCTGGTATTTAGATTTTGAGCTTTATCTTTCAGAATTATAAGCTAAAAATGAGTTTTAACTTTCTAAAGGAGTGTTTGGGACAGGACAGTATTAACCACCCATACACAAAGTAATTAACAGTTCATGATATTGGGCATATGGGTTATCACTACTTAGGCAAACTCGTAATTTGTTTAAAAGAGTACTTGCGTTCAAATGTAAAACCAGGCAGTATCTCACTCCGAGATTTGTAAATATTGTTAAACAAGTAAAGCGGGGCTATAAACTCACCTCAAGTGATGGTATTGTCTTTGGGAAAATCAACAAGGAATGTCGTCACAAAGAACCAGTATGCAACCTATTTAATTATATGTAGATTAAGAATAATGCAAGTGAATATAAAATAATGCACTATATTTTATATTGTTATATCACCACCTAATAGTTTGTATTTTAGTTTAATAGTCAAAATAATGTTTACGTTCAGTTCATCATTTAATTTCCAAGTATATACTTTTGTAATATATCCTAATTGTCTGAAAATTAATTATAGTCTAGTTTGCTTGATTTACTATGTTTATTATTTTTACAACGTCAACTTATTTTATAGTGTAACTAGTTTATAAAATAATATTTATAAAGTTTTTCACGCGTATAAATATTATATAAGTGATATTATATTATTTCCCAAGATTTTTATAGTCCAAACGGACCTGAAAACACCCGAAATCACCATTTCTAATTCCTAACAGCAGCATACTTAGTAAAAATTATGCAGGAAATTTTTATGACATTTTCTAAAAAATGGTCCAAGTTTGATGGGGATTTACTCCTCCGGTTTACACTTTCGGGCTTTAAAAACACTTGCTATTTTACCGAAAAATCATTCCGAGCAAGTTTCTAGTTTCATATATTAGCCGGTTCGGACCCGAAAAGGGTCAAAATTACGAAAACTAAATGTGCCTGATTTGTATAGAAAAACTGTTTTTTTGCCGGTATTGTTACTAATCTTGTTTTGACCATATCTTCTTCGTTATATGTCCGTTTTTTGAGTTCTTTATATGCACGGCTTTGTAATTAATTGTACTAACATATTTTTAAGGTTTTAACTTGCCAAAATATTCCTAACTCTACTGTTAAATTCAGTTGTTTTAAGGGGTATATATATACCTTAAAAATCTATAATCTAACCATAGGCTTTGATTTTTAACTCAAAAGTTATAAAAACCCAACTTGAACTAGATGAAACCCTAGCTTAATCTTGAAACCCAAATCTTGAAAACACCTAGGAAAACCTTATAAATGAACCTTGAACACCCTTGTATGCTAGAAATATCAAGAAAATGGGAGAGAATGGAACCTTAAAACTCTTATGTTGAGCCGTGGCCTAATAGGGATAGAAAAAGAGACTTGTTTGATCTTGGTGAATGAAATGAGGATACTAGTGAAGTGTTTCTTATATAAAAGGTTAGCTAGCTTGGTAAAAATATCTAGAAAAACATAATCAACAAAGATGGTAAGGTGTGTAAGTAATTGGAGAAGGGGAGGGTGTGGGTTTGTTTAAGAAAGTATGGAGAGTTGCTTGAGTAAGTAATTGTGTGAGATAGTTAGTGAGGGTTGGTAAATAAT
>BQNB010137441.1:0-17851 GCA_026074375.1 Tanacetum coccineum
ACGAGATTACTTTTCAAATGACACATTTAGAGGTCGTTCTCTTGTATCTAGCGCTGTGTATTATGAAGTAACGCCCCCGGATACATTTCCGCTGCGACATATTTTTGGGGGTGTTACAACTTAATGCACAACTCTAAACCCTAAACCTAAATCCTAAATCATCTTAAAACCATAATCTAAAAACCTAAACCCTAATCTAAAACCCTAAAACCCTAATTTCATTTTAAACCTAAAACTAAACCCAAAACCTTAATACTAAATCATAAACCTCAATCCTAAACCCTAATCTTAATCTTAAACCTTAATCCTAAACCTTAAACTATCCTAAACCCTAACCCTAACTCGAATTAAAACCCTAAACCCTAAGCCGAAACCAAAACTAACCCGACACCCTTTATTTCTTTTTAAACACATTTTTAAGCTAAGCTAGCTCCCTAACACCTCTATGACCTCACCACCATGTCACCAAGCAGCTACCCAAGCACCTTACAAGCACCTCCATCACCTCCCTTCACCAAGTCTTCTTGTCACCTCCTTGTCACTCCATTATAACCGAACTCCCTCAACACCCTTCCACCTTGCATTGCTACCTCCATAGCCCACAATACTCATCACTAGCCTTCCTTAGTTACCACTCTACAACACTTGATCCTTACATCACGATAACTTGGGCACTAAGGGTCATATGAGCCCTATATATAGCCGAAAATACACACTCTTTCAAATCACACCTCAAAACTCATCAAACATACAAATGGAGTCTTAAACAAGATCAAGTAAGACCAAGGAAGATCAAAGAAAGAAGAACTCAACAAATTTGAAGCCAAGAATCAAGAAAAAGAAGCCATTGAAGGCGTTTCTAGGCGTACGAACCCAAAAAACCCCATTTCGACCCATTTTAGCTCAAGTAAGCTTATAATCTTGTTCAATAAGCTCATAATCTATTTTAGAATGTTCATAAGACTCCTAAGATCCTATATGAACCATTGTTAAAGCCTTGAATCATCAAACCCATGCGTTTTTTGTTAAAACCCTAAAAACGACCCGTTTTGATTTTCTAGCTAACGAATCCTTTTTCTAAACTTTCGTTATGTTAGAACATCTTATTTTAGCTTATTCTAATAATCCATGACCTGCAAAACTCTTTTGGATTTCAAAAATATCAAAATTATGAATTTTGGACTTGATTTGCAAATGTTTTCATGCATAGGGGTATATATCGTAACTTTCTAAAATTTATAACTAGAAGGGCCAAAAATGTCATTTTCCTAAAAGTTATAACTATAAGGACCTATCTTGCCAAGTTTCAAAGTTAAAGGTTTAAATTATATATACTTTATATATAAAGGACTAAACTTGTAAAAGTTTATAAATCGAGGATATATATTGCCAATTTTGCAAACTTAAAAATATAAATTATAATATTTTTATATAAATTATAAAAATATATATTAATATTATAAGACTCGATTTTATTAAAACCCGATACATTTATCGCTATTAATCAACGATCGACGCATTTACGTTATATAATTAACATAATTTATCATCGACTAGCTTTTGAAGAAACTTAAAATCTTATCGTATCACGTTACTAGGGAATTTCATGTGAGGGGTTCCATTTGGGTATTTGTTTTGATGAGTTTGCTGGGTTTACGATTTAAAGTGCCCTGACTCCTCAAACGATACTACATGGCCTCTAGATTATGATAGCCCGAACAGTGATACAATATTTCCATAAATTAATAAATCAAAGTAATACGTTAAACTTTATGAAGTTTTGAAACATAAACCATCACACTAAGACTTGACATATTACCCCAGGTTGCGTGACGTAGCTGTTACTTTCACTTGATATACTTTTGCCATCAATCAGATTTCCTGTAAGTTTGAGTTCATAGCCTCGCAGTTTAATCTTCTAATGATTTCATAAACCCACGAGGGGATACATGCTATGAAACCATGAATACGATGTTTTTCCAACTAATATGCATCCTGAAATATTATTGCCTAAGTTCCTTACTTTTGCCATTTAAGACCCCACTATCATGAGTCCGTTATTACTTTTCGAGTAAGCACGAATGCGTTAAATAGATCCTATTTGACTGAACTCCCTGTTGCTGTAAACCTTATACTTCTGGTACCACACGCACTTCATTTTGAATCACTATGCGGGTGTTTGGCAAAGGCACCCTTGACTTTTGGGGCAACTACTTGTGATATATTGGATAATCTCAGGCCGTCGTTGTCCATGTAGCTTAGGGCAATAATACTGTTTTCTATAATAATTGTACTCATTGCAATTATTACACTTATGGGTGTATAACAACGTAACCCACTATTGAACTTGTATTCAAATTGTTTAACATAAACTTATGAATTTCACTCAACCTTTGTGTTGACTTTTTAGCATGTTTATCTCAGGTAACTGAGCATCTTATGGCACGGAGTGGCACGGACTTGAAGATGGCTAAACTGTTATCATTCAAACTTTATGTTTCTAGATGCTTAGGACCTCTGTTTGTAAAAACTCTGATGAAATAATGAATGATAACTAAATTTTACAAAAACATCTCTTTTGAGTCGTTTTCTATGGATATGGACTGTTGTACTATGAAATAAACCCCAGATTAGCTTCGCTGCTATAATGTATAAATGGGGGGTGTTATAGATTGGTCAAGAGCCAATGTTATAGAGAACATGGTTTAAAACCTTAACTAAAACTACTTTTCTTTTTCTATCTAAGAAATGTCCTCCGAGCCACTACATTTCCAGAATATAAATAAAGAACAATAACTGATTATAACAATTATATATTATATAAATAACTTATGTTATTTACCGTTGGGTTGTTAACAGAGTGATGTCTTCTCCCAACCACCCTACTTCCAATATTAAGGATGCTTTTTCCTCCAACTTTCCTGACTATATCCTGGCTTCTCCGGACTATGGTCCCAGCTTCACCAGGAAATACTTATTTTAGCTCTTCAAATAACTCATTTGGTTTAGTTCCAATAGCTTCACCAACTCTTTCACTTTTTCATGATGACCCTTATATAAAGGTCATGCATGCATATTATGCTAAAAAATCACCTATTCCACCAAAAACTATTGTGCCTCCATCTTCAATGCTATCTCCAATGTTTAATCCTCAAGAATTCTTTCTTCCTGAGGAATTATTGCCACTTAAGAAGCGAGGCTGTGATCGATCATCCTCCTCTACTTCTGACCTACCTCAAGCATTTGAGATAGGAGAAAGCTCTCGTAAGACAAGTTTGGAACGTCACGAGGAACAAATTGAAGAAATTTTGAATCACCTAGATGAACTCTCTCTCACCCGCATTGAGCACATAGAAGAAAAAATAAAAGGTATTGGAAATGGCCAGGTGATCATACAATAAGATTTTGACAATATGGAAGCTGAACTCCAAAAGGCACGTGCTCAAATTGCTAAACTCCAAAGAAGGCAATTGGGAAATAACAGCAAGATTTCTCTGGCTCGCTTCAGGATTGCTAATCTAGAACAAATCATCGAAGATATCCAGGTTCATTAACCAGCAGACAGGGAAAGTCTTCTGATGAATATTATGAACACAAAGAACAGCCAGGAGAGACATCGGACTACTAGATTAGATACTAGTTATAGCTTTTGATAGAACCTAGCCACGGGATGTGTGGTATAAATAACAACACTTGTCAAATTTGACTATGTACAGTACAAAGGCAAGTTGTTCATGATATAATACAATGGTAATCCCGTTATACCTTGTTGTTTCATAGTACTCGGATTTATTTTATTCTTCCTACTATCCAAACCTGGAGATAACGATACACGGAGAAATTTTAATAATATGCATCATTTTATCTCGTCTTTCATCTATGTATAGTATAAAGGCAAGTTGTTCATGATATAATATAATGGTGATCCCGTTGTACTTCATTGTTAGAATTTATATCAAATAAGTATCTATGATATCACTATTGTTAAAATTGCTTAAAGTTCAAAAATAAGCATTGCATTTTTAAGGAAAGAATTGTGATATCATTCTTATTACGTGTTGTCTTATGTTGATAGAATGCCACCCAAAAGGACGTCAACATCTGAAGCACCAGCCATGACTCAAGCTGCCATCAGGAAACTAGTTGCTGACAGTGTTACCGCAGCTCTGGAAGCACAAGCTGCAACAATGGCAAATGCTGACAATACCAATAGGAACACCAGAGAAAGAGAAGCTCCTGTAGCAAGAAAATGTAGCTACAAAGAATTCATGAGCTGCCAACCTATCAACTTCAAAGGTACGGAAGGCGCTGTTGGTCTTATCCGCTGGTTTGAGCGAACTGAATCAATGTTTTCCCATAGCAAGTGTACCGAAGACTGCAAGGTAAAGTTTGCTACTAGTACTTTAACTAAAGAAGCTCTATCCTGGTGGAATTCTTTTGCCCAACCTATTGGGATAGAAGAAGCTTACAAGATTACCTGGGTTGAATTCAAGAAGCTTTTAATAAAGAAGTAATGTCCCCGAAGTGAGGTCCAGAAGATGGAAGACGGATTTTACCATCTAATTGTGAAGGGGAATGATCTCAAGACATATGTGAGAAGATTATAGGAATTGGCAACCTTGTATCCTACTATGGTGCCAGATTCTGAGAAAATGATAGAAGTTTTCATCAGGGGATTGCCTTGAAGTATTGAAGGGAATGTTACCGGCTCTAAACCTCAAACTCTAGAGGAAGCCATTAACATAGCCCAGAGGCTAATGGGTCAGGTAACGAAGCACACTTCGGTGCAAGTATCAAGTGATCACAAACGAAAGTTTGACGATAGAAGAACTTTCAACAACAATAACTACCGTAACACCAATAACCGCTACAATAGTCACCAACCATAGCAGAACAGAAGACTAGAAACCTTGAGGTCTTATGCTGTTACCCCAACTGAAAACAATAGGTATACTGGAAACCATCCTTTGTGTAAGAAATGCACTCTGCATCACATAGGACCTTGCATTGTTAAGTGTAATACTCGCAACAAGATGTTCCATCTGACCAAGAACTGTAGAAACAAAAGGCCAACCACTGGAAGTAATCTGCTACCAGTGATAGTTACTTGTCATGCTTGTGGAGAGAAAGGGCATTATACAAATCAGTGCCGAAAGACCACCAACAATAATGCCCAGGGAAGAGCCTACATGCTAAGGGATAAGAATGCTCACCAAGACCCAAACATAGTCACAGGTATGTTCCTTCTAAACCATCATCTAGCTAGAGTATTATTTGATTTTGGAGCCGATAAAAGCTTCGTATCCATATCTCTTGCCTTTATGCTAAATATTCCACCCATTACAATAGATACCTTTTACAATATCGAAATGGCTGACGGAAACCTAGTAAGCACAAACACCGTTATTCAGGGTTGCAACCTGACTTTGTTAAACCAACCTTTTGAAATTAATCTTATGCCGGTCAAACTCGGTAGTTTCGATGTCATCATTGGTATGGATTGGTTATCCAAGTATTATGCTAGAATTATCTGTGACGAGAAAGTCGTCCACATCCCAATCAACGGTGAAACTTTGATCATCTGAGGTGACTAAAGTAAAACCCGACTAAATCTCATATCCTGTATAAAAACCAAAAGATATATATCCCGAGGTTGTCAAGTTTTTGTAGCCCAAGTAATGGAAAAGAAGTCAGACGAGAAAAGACTAGAAGATATCCTAGTAGTCAGAGAATTCCCAGAAGTTTTTCCTAAAGATCTACCTGGCCTTCCTCCCGTTCGCCATGTAGAATTCCAAATCGATTTGATTCCAGGAGCGGCATCAGTAGCCCGAGCACCTTATAGATTAACTCCTTTAGAAATGCATAAACTATCTAATCAACTTTAAGAGTTATCAGATCGAGGGTTTATCCGACCAAGTACTTCGCCTTAGGGAGCTCATGTCTTGTTTGTAAAAAAGAAATACGGATCTTTCAGAATGTGTATCGATTACCGGGAGTTGAATAAACTTACTGTAAAGAATAGTTACCCATTACCCAGGATTGATGACTTATTTGACCAACTTCAAGGTTCGAGTGTCTACTCGAAGATTGACTTAAGATCAGGCTATCATCAACTGAGAGTCAGGGATGAAGATATTCCCAAGACTGCTTTCAAAACAAGATACGAACATTATGAATTTCAAGTGATGCCATTTGGTTTAACTAACGCACCTGCTGTATTCATGGATCTCATGAACCATGTGTGTAAACCCTACTTGGACAAATTCGTAATAGTGTTCATCGATGATATTCTCATCTACTCTCGTAACAAAGAAGAGCACGCAAATCATCTGAGAATAATTCTAGATTACTCAAGAAAGATAAGTTGTATGCCAAGTTCTCCAAGTGTGATTTCTGGATTCGTATCGTGCAATTTCTTGGACATCTCATTGATAGTCAAGGACTTCATTTGACCCCAGCCAAGAGAAGCATTTAAATTGAATATCTCCTACTACAACCTACAGAAATACGTCATTCTTAGGACTTTGCCAGGCTATTATCGAAGAATAATCAAAGATTTCTCAAAGATCGCAAAGTCTTTGACTGAATTAACCCAGAAAAACAAAAAGTATATCTGGGGCGAAGACCAAGAGTCGGCTTTCAACTACTAAAATAAAAGCTGTGTGAAGCTCCAATCCTAGCATTACTAGAAGGAAATGACGATTTTGTTGTTTACTGTGATTGCATCCCATCAAGGTCTGGGAGCGGTGTTAATGCAAAGAGAGAAGGTTATTGCATATGTATCCTGACAACTTAAGCCTATTAAAGAAAACTATACCACTCATGATCTCGAATTAGGAGCAGTAGTGTTCACTCTAAAATTTGGAGACACTAATATGCGAATTGCACCAAATGTACTGTTTCACTGAGATCTCAAAAAGTCTTCAACATATCCTTGATCAAAAAGAGTTGAACATGAGACAACGCCGTTGGCTAGAATTGCTTGCAGATTACGATTGTGAAATTCGCTACCATCTTGGAAAGGCAAATGTCATAGCAGATGCCTTAAGCCGGAAGGAACGAATCAAACCACTCTGAGTTAGAATCATTAGTTATGACCATTCATCCAAAACTACCATCACGAATTCTCAAAGTTCAAACTAAAGCACTCAAAGAAAACATCAAGGCTGAAAACTTACGAGGAATGGACAAAGCATTTGAAATACGTCCTGATGGAACTCGTTGTATTAAAAACCGAAGCTGGTTACCACTTTTTGGTAATCTGAGAGACTTAATCATGCATGAGTCCTCACTTCAGAATGCTTTAGGTACTAATTTGGATATGAGTACTGCGTACCATCCACAAATAGACGGGCAAAGCGAGAGGAAAATTCAAACTCTCAAGGATATGTTGCGTGCTTGCGTGATCAATTTCAGAAAAGATTGGGTTAATCACTTACCGTTAGTTGAATTCTCTTATAACAATAGCTATCACGCTAGCATCAAGGCCGCACCATTTGAAGCACTTTATGGTCGAAAGTGTTGTTCACCTGTTTGTTGGACCGAAGTTGGAGAAGCTCAAATCCTCGGTCCAGAACTAATTTAAGAGACGACTGAGAAAATTGTCCAAATCAAGCAAATGATGCAAGCCGCTCGTGATCGACAGAAGAGTTACGCCGATCTGAAGCGTAAACTGATGGAATTCCAAGTCGGGGATAAAGTTATGCTTAAAGTTTCGCCTTGGAAAGGGGTCGTACATTTTGGCAAACGGGGGAAGTTAAACCCCAGGTATGTTGGACCTTTCAAGGTATTAGGAAAGGTTAGAGAGGTTGCTTACAAACTCGATCTTCCAGAAGAACTAAACAGGGTTCATAATATATTTCATGTATCTAACTTGAAAAAGTGCTATGCTGACGAACCGTTAGCCGTTCTGTTGGATGGACTACACTTTGATGATATGGTCAAAAGTGCAGAGATCACATTTGCTGGGGACGAAGTTGGAGATGATCAAACTTACGGACAGGAAATAATCCATGAAACCTGAAAAGATAGTGCAAATTCGAACACACGCTTGCAAGATGCAAGGATTTGACTAAGCATGTTACGCCAATGTTAAGGCGAAAGCTTTAGAATTTCAAGTTGAGAGATCGAGTTATGTTAAAAAGAGTCACCTCGTAAAGGTGTTCATCCGTTCGGAAAACGGAGGAAAGCTTAATCCCCTGTACATTGGACCTTTCAAAATCCTTAAATGGATTGGCCTAGTGGCATATAAACTTGAGCTTCCTGAAGAGCTCAGTAATGTCCACAGTACTTTCTACGTTTCTAATCTAAAGAAATGCTTATCTGACGAATACCTTGTCATTCCAATAAAAGAACTTCGGCTTGATGACAAACTCAACTTTGTGGAAGAACCAGTGGAGATCATGGATCGAGAAGTCACCTGTTTGCTGGGCCTAAGTTAGAGATGATCAACTTACGAGACCAGAAATAATCCAAAAAACCACTAAAAAGATAGTGCAAATTTGACAACGCTTGCAAGCTGCAAGAGATTGACAAAGAAGTTACGCCAATGTAAGGCGAAAGCCTTTAGAATTTCAAGTTAGAGACCGAGTTATGTTTTAAAGTGTCACTGTAAAGGTGTCATCCGATTTCGAAAAACAAGGAGGGGAAAGCTTTTATCCCTGACATTGGACCTTCTTAAATCCTTAATGGATTGGCCCAGAAAACTGGGCATAAACTTGAGCTTCCTAAAGAGCTCAGTAATATCCACAGTACTTTTCACGTTTCTAATCTAAAGAAATGCTTATCTGACGAATCCCTTGTCATTCTAATGAAAGAGCTTCGGCTTGATGACAAACTCAACTTTGTGGAAGAACCAGTGGAGATCATGGATCGAGAAGTCAAGCAACTAAAACAAAGTCGTATTCCTATAGTCAAAGTAAGATGGAACTCTAAAAGAGGACCAGAATTTACATGGGAACGCGAAGATCAAATTCGTGCCAAGTATCCATATCTGTTTTCCAACATCACTTTCGGCATTCTAACTTAAATCTCTTAGGATGAGAATTCTTCTTAAGGGAAAGGAGGAAGGGATGATAACAACCCATAATTTTCATCAATGTAATTATCCATCTATTAAATTAGATGCACTGTAATATCCATCTATTATATATACCACCTTTTTACAGGGAATTTTTTTGCTTTATCTCATTATGCAACGTAACTTGCATCTCTAAAGTAAACGAGCTCACACAACCTCTACCAATGCCATCTATATCTATGTTTATATCATGTAAACATCCTAATATGTCAATTCTATATCTTAATATCATTTTTACCAAGTACATTATCCATTTAACGTACCATTTACAACGTTATATCAAAATAGACTTTATCCGTTAACGTTTATATCAAAACCCTAATTATATGTAATGTATACATATAAAATGAATGTGCAAGCCTTCAAACATGTGTACAAGTGTACAATGCACAACATTTGAAATATACTTTCCCTCTAAGTCAATGTACAACTCATTTAAGCTCAATGTACAAATCCATGAAGCACAAATTCAAACTTTGCCATTTTCCCTCCAAATTCATTCTAATTTCTTACCACCTTTTAAACACAACATACTAACACTTAATGCACAACTTCTAAACCCTAAAACTAAACCCTAAATCATCTTAAAACCCTAATCTAAAAACCTAAACCCTAATCTAAAACCCTAAAACCTTAATTTCATTTTAAACCTAAAACTATACCCTAAACCTTAATACTAAAGCCTAAACCTCAATCCTAAACCCTAATCTTAATCTTAAACCTTAATCCTAAACCTTAAACTATCCTAAACCCTAACCCTAACTCGAATTAAAACCCTAAACCCTAAGTCGAAACCAAAACCAACCCGACACCCTTTATTTCTTTTTAAACCCATTTTTAAGCTAAGGTAGCTCCCTAACACCTCTATGACCTTCACACCATTGTCAACCAACGCAGCCCACCCAAGCACCTTACAAGCACCTCCATCACCTCCCTTGGTCACCAAGTCTTCTTGTCACCTCCTTGTCACTCCATTGTAATTGAACTCCCTCAACACCCTTCCACCTTGCATTGCTACCTCCATAGCCCACAATATTCATCACTAGCCTTCCTTAGTCACCACTCTATAACACTTGATCCTTACATCAAGATAACTTGGGCACTAAGGGTCATATGAGCCCTATATATAGCCAAAAACACACACTCTTTCAAATCACACCTCAAAACTCATCAAACATACAAATGGAGTCTTAAACAAGATCAAGTAAGACCAAGGAAGATCAAAGAAGGAAGAACTCAGTAAATTTGAAGCCAATAATCAATAAAAAGAAGCCATTAAAGGCGTTTCTAGGCGTACGAACCTAAAAACCCCATTTCGACCCATTTTAGCTCAAATAAGCTTATAATCTTGTTCAATAAGCTCATAATCTGTTTTAGAATGTTCATAAGACTCCTAAGATCTTATATGAACCCTTGTTAAAGCCTTGAATCCTCAAACCCATGCGTTTTTGGTTAAAACCCTAAAAACGACCCGTTTTAATTTTCTAGCTAACAAATCCTTTTTCTAAACTTTTGTTATGTTAGAACATCTTGTTTTAGCTTATTCTAATAAGCCATGACCTGCAAAACTCTTTTGGATTTCAAAAATATCAAAATTATGAATTTTGGACTTGATTTGCAAATGTTTTCATGCATAGGGGTATATATCGTAACTTTCTGAAATTTATAACTAGAGGGTGAAACAATGTCATTCCTAAAAGTATATCTAACTTATAAGGACCTATCTTACAGTATCAAAGTTAAAGGTGTAAATTATATATACTTTATATATAAAGGACTAAACTTGTAAAAGTTTATAAATCGAGGGTATATATTGCCATTTTTGCAAACTTAAAAATTTAATAAAATATTAATATCTTTTATATAAATTATATAAAAATATACATTAATAAAATTATAAGACTCAATTTTATTAAAAAACCGATACATATGTATCGCTATTAAATCAGCGTTCGGAGTCATTTAACGTGAATAATTATCATTAATTTTATCATCGACTAGCTTTTGAAGAAACTTAAAATCTTATCGTATCGCGTTACTAGGGAATTTCATGTGAGGGGTTCCATTTGGGTATTTGTTTTGATGAGTTTGTTGGGTTTACGATTTAAAGTGCCCTGACTCCTCAACCGATACTACATGGCCTCTGGATTATGATAGCCCGAACAGTGATACAATATTTCCATAAATTAATAAATCAAAGTAATACGTTAAACTTTATGAAGTTTTGAAACATAAACCATCACACTAATACTTGACATATTACCCCAGGTTGCGTGACGATACCGTTACTTTCACTTGATATACTTTTTCCATCAATCAGATTTCCCCTGTTAAGGTGAGTTTATAGCCTCGCATTTTAAATCTTCTTATGTTTTCATAAACCCGCGAGGGGGATACATGCTATAAACCATGAATACGAGTGTTTTTCCAGCTGTATGCTATCATGATATATTATTGCCTAAGTCTTTACTTTTGCCATTAAGACCCCACTATCATGAACCGTTAATTACTTTTTGGAGTAAGCGCGAATGCTGTGAATAGATCTATTTGGGACTGAACTTCCCTGTTGGTGTACCTATACTTTTTGGTAACCAAACGCACTTCATTTGAATCACTATGCGGGTGTTTGGCAAAGGCACCCGTTGGGGCAACTTCTTGTGATTATTGATTATCTCAAGGTCTCGGTGTCATGAGCTTAGGGCAATAATATTGTTTTCTATAATAATTATACTCATTGCAATTATTACACTTATGGGTGTATAACAACGTAACCCACTGTTTATGATGACTTGTATTCAAACTGTTTAACATAAACCTATGAATTTCACTCAACCATTGTGTTGATCTTTTTAGCATGTTTATCTTAGGTAATTGAGCATCACATGGCACGGAGTGGCACGGACTTGAAGATGGCTAAACTGTTATCATTCAAACTTTATGTTTCTAGATGTTTGGGACCTCTCTTTTGTAAAAACTCTGATGAATAAATGAATGATAACTAAATTTTCTAAAAACGTCTCTTTACGATTCGTTTTCTATGATTATGACTGTTGTACTATGAAATAATACCCCAGATTAGCTTCCGCTGCTATATATGTCAAAATGGGGGTGTTATAGTATCAGTTGGGCTTTTATACCCAAACTCGATATGCCGTATTGGTGTTTGTGCAATACGCCGTATTGGGAGAATTTTGTTGACTTGGTCAACTTAAGATAAAATAGTGGATTCGCCATATAGGTGTTTACCTAATATGCTGTATCCATTCTTCGAGACCAATTTTCTCTAAATTTAGTAAAGTAAAGAAAACGTACCTTGGCCTCCGTAACATTCTTGGTTAAACGCCATCCTTATAATACCGTTTAGGGTCGAATGGAATGCCAAACGACACATACAAATTCTTAATAAGATTTAATAGCATCTCGTTGACAATATAATTCCAAGTTACGATATTAACCTTTAATTCCATGACAAAACTTTTCACAATGAAAATTTTATTGATTTTATCGTGACTTGCTTCCAGAAGCTTTTTTTTTTTTTGGGTAAAAGGGACTCACCCCCGGTAAAATATATTAATCACCCAAAAGCGTTTAAGAACAATGGAATGTGACTGAATGTCACATTAACCTCAAGCAACTAAGCTTGAACAGCCAACCAACGAATGACATGCCATTCGCGTTACATTACAAATACAAAACTAATGACACCAATAGGAAAGAACCACCTAATGGTGCACAAACAAAAATTAGGACCTATCATCTAAAAATAGAATCTGGTAACTCCCACATACGAGCATAACGCACTCCATCCAAAGTACGTTTAAACCCGCAAGACAGCAGCTTTAGGCGGACTGATGAAGAGATACAATCAATAACCTGCTTGGTAGATCTCTTCGTCTTCTTAAAAAGTCTCCAGTTTCGCTCTTGCCAAATGAAATAAGCCGAAGCTGCTACGACCAACTTAGCTATCACAATACAAGTAGATTTGCGACTAGCATTACCTCCAATGTGGTCGACAATAGCATAGATATCATGAGACACTCGATCAAGACCAGCTTTACTCTTCATATGGCTCCATACCGCGTTAGAGAATGGACATATAAAAAACAGGTGTTCATGAGAATCCGGAGTAGTTTCGCACAAAGAGCACGTAGATCCAATCGCATTAGAGACATCCCACACACTCACTCTATCTTGCGTTTTCAGCTTATGGTTAATGATTAACCACATATTGAACGCATGTCTAGGGATATTCAAAGCAAACCATATCATATCGAACCAAGGAACTTTCTCACCTCTAGGACGAATAGAAGACCAGACTTGAGACACGGAAAAATGCTTGACTGTACCATCGTGAAGACGCCATTCCAACCGATCACATTCATTAGACAAATGAGTATAGCACCCGTCCAGAATTGGATATTTATCCAGCAGCTCCCGAGGCCAATCCCAAACACCATCACGAACAATATCATTAACATGAGAAGATAACGTGAGACCAGAACGAAAAATATCACGAGATGAAACGTGATTATATAACGGACCAGCCACACACCATTTATCAAACCATAACGAAGTGGACAACCCATTACCAACATTGCACCAAACAAATTCACGAATAATAGGACGGAGTTGTAGAATTTTACGCCAACTCCATGACATGTTGCCCCGTAACGGAATGTCCCAAAAATTACGCCCGTTTAGTTTGTACATATGCACCCATTTTACCCAAAGCGACTCTTTAGACGAGAGCAACTTCCATATATGAGTAACCATAAGGGCTGAATTAAAACGATCCAACCTACGGATACCAAGACCGCCTTCATCTTTAGGAAGACAAACAACATCCCAAGCAACTTTCGCTTTACCTTTCGAAGAATTACCCGGGCACCAAAGAAACTTTCTCATGATTTGTTCAATATCAATGAGAACTCTATTTGGAATGATAAAAACCGAGGCCCAAAAAATATGCATAGATCCAATAACCGATCGAATAAGTTGAAGACGACCCGCTATAGAAAGAGATTTATTTTTCCAATCTTGAACCCGATTTTCAACCTTTTCCACAAGCTCCTTGCAATCCCTCACCATGAGTCTAGAAGAAATCAAAGGAACTCCAAGATACTTTACCGGCAAGCGCCCCTCCTCAAATGGGAGGACATTAAGAATAGAGATCTTAATATGATTCAAAACATTACAAAAATAAGCCGTACTCTTAGGGAGGCTAGGAATTAAGCCCGAAGCATGTTTGAATTCATCAAGACCATTTTTAATAATCGTGGCAGATTGAACATCTCCATGAGCAAATAAGAATAAATCATCCGCAAAGCAAAGATTAATAAGATTCAACTTAGCACAATACCGGTGAAATGTAAACTGATTCGTTTCCAACACTCTTCTTTGAATCATAACAACCATATGTATGTATAACAAGAGAAAGACCAACGATATGATGTGGAAAACTTGAAGGGATGGTTGATTACCTTGGAAGTATCCATGAAGGGTGCCATTAATACAAATGGAATAAGATGTAGTAGTAACACATTCCATAATCCAAGATATCATCCTATTATGAAATCCAAAACCCACAAGAATCGTTCTAAGAAAGTTCCAATCCACCGTGTCATAAGCTTTTTGGATATCGACTTTGAAAGCACATCTCGGAGTACCACGATCCAAGTGATAATTATGCATAAGCTCTTGAGTAAGCAATATATTGTCAGAAATGCTTCGCCCCGGGATAAAAGCCGATTGGTTAGGACTGATCAACGTCTTCAAACAATGTTTAATTCTATTAGCAATGATCTTGCTAATACACTTAAACAACACATTACAACACGAAATAGGCCGATAATCATTAATACGAGAAGGAGCTTGAACTTTCGGAATAAGAGCAATGATCGTATGATTAAGCTCTTTCAGCAGCTTACCATTCGTAAAGAATTCACGAATAGCTTTAATGACATCATCACCAACAATCGACCACGCTTCTTTGAAAAACGCAGCCGAATACCCATCCGGACCCGGGGATTTATCATCCCCCATAGAAAACATAGCATCTTTAATCTCACGATCCGTCACACCATGAATCATATTTAATGCCACCTGATCATCAAGACGAGTAGTAAATAGATTTGAATCATCAAACCCATTCGTATCACCAGCTTGACCAATAAACGTTTCATAATGAGAGATAAACGCGTCCGGAACTTTATCATTAGCAAAAATCAGGCCCTCATTATTTCGCTAACAAGCATTACGACTCGCTACTAAGCATCAACATTAACTCGCTACCAAGAAAAAGTCACTCAACTCGCTACTTAGTATTATCTTAACTCGCTACATAGCACAAAGGAAATTCGCTAATACCTAAAATTACAAACCAGCAAGGTTGTTCAAGAAAGCACATGAATAAACGTTCAGATAACATTATCAAACACTTAGCAACAATCAAAAACAAAAACCAACAATAAACAACTATTTGTTTACTAACAAAAGTCAACTTTATTCAACAAAAATCATCAAAACCATAGAATGATGCAAGGGGGAAATTCAAGCACTAACGAGGCATCATTTACTCATCCTAAACCTAACCCAGCAATTAACTCATCAATCCAAACACTAATAAAGATTTAGATGATAAATGAAGATGAAATCTTTGATTTAGCGCGATTTCATGTGCTTAAGGCTACCATGTTTTAGATTAATGATGTTTATAAGGTAGAGATCATAAAGACACGAAGTGCCTTGACAAATATATGCACAAAAATCAAAAATCAATGAAGGTCTCAATGTAGCGAGTTACGAGAGAGAGTTTAGAGAGAAAAGTTTGACTGAATTTTTGTAAGGTTTGACCAACAGTAACTCGCTAGCTCTTTTTATACCTTTTAAGATTCACATATTGACATATTTGGTCCCTAACTTTCAAAGTCCATTACTTTGAGGTTAAATGTATTAATAAGGTTAGGACAAGTTTCAGAATAGGCACAAATGGTCCTTATAGTTCTACAAGCCTAGGAAACATTTAGCAAATATCACATAAGTCCCTAAACTTACAAGTTATTGACAAATTTTGCCCTTTGAGTTAAAATAAATTTAACTCCCCTTCCATTTGTAAACCCGATCAATACAAGAACCTTTTACATTTTAAATATTTGATGAATTAAAAATGCCCGTTAGATGTCATAAATTTGAAAACACTCTCCCCCTCAATCAATGACCTGTTTTCTATTTAAAGAGTTGTAGTCGTTGATTGAGTGTCAAATTTTGAAAAAAATCAAGTCCGATTGATTTTCAAACAACATTTTCCACCGTGGGTAACACAAATAATTTTATGAAGAATCATAGACGAAAAATCATTTGGTTAAAGAAAGAAGACTTCTCTTCTATATCAAGAAATAATGCACTGAAACGTACATTAAGTCGGAGTTGCATGGATATAAAGTAATCCATGCCCGGGAGAAGCTAATCACCCGTTGACAGGAACAACCATCTTTTTGGCGACATGCTTTCCTTAATTTGAAAAGCGAGTTGCAGTCTGAAATAACTACAAGCCATGAAGACATGTTTTAAAACTGTTTGAACTTCTGCTCGAACTTCATTTAAAGACCTGTGTCATTATTGAATGACATTTCTAGGTCCGTAAATGTTATCGATTTTTAGAAGACATGTCTTGAAAATTTTTTTTGGTATTTTCTATTTTTCTAATTTTTTATGGTTTTTGTAGGTTTTATATTTTTGTATTTTTCTTTTTGTTTTTAAATATACACATATTTACATAGGATATATGAAGACCATCCTTTACTCATCCTCCCCGTCTTGAAGATGTTTAAGGGTTTTCACGGACATACTTTTCATTCCAAGTCGCGGGAGTAGAAATTCGAACCGCTCTCTTGGCAATGCCTTAGTAAATATGTCCGCAAGCTGATAATCCATTGTCATAAAGTAAAGTTCAACCACGCCGTTTTCAACTTGCTCTCGTATGAAATGGTGGCGAATGTCGATGTGCTTGGACCGAGAATGTTGGACATTGTTGCAGTAGAGAGCAATAGCACTTCGGATATCATAATACATAGGTATCTTATAGAATGCAAAGCCGTAGTCCGTAAGCTGAGATCTCATCCAAAGTATCTAAGCACAGCATCCAGACATGACAATGTATTCAGCCTCTGTGGTTGAGATAGTTATGCTTTTTTGCTTCTTCGATGACCAACTCACTAGTTTATCTCTAAGAAATTAAGCACTTCCTAATGTACTTCTTCTTATATCTTGACACCCTGCATGGTCAGCGTCTGCATAGGCCGTTAGTGCTATAGCGGTGTCCTTCGGATACCAGAGTCTCCAGTTAATGGTTCCTCAAAGATACCGAAAGACCCGTTTAATTGCCTCAAGGTGCTTTTTAGTAGGCTTACCCTGGTACCTAGCACACATGCACACGGCGAACACAAGATCTGGTCTATTAGCAGTGAGGTACATTAGAGAGCCGACCATACCTCAAAATCGAGTTTGGTCAACTGGAATCCCTAAGGGGTCCTCATCCAGTTTTAAGCGATCCACCATTGGTGTATCTACAGGGTCAGAAGTATCCATTCCATATTTTATTAAAATCTCTTGAGCATATTTAAATTGATTTATAAAGATGCCTCCGAGACTTTAAGAAACTTGTAATCCTAAGAAAAATAACATTTGCCCCATCATTGACATCTAAAATTTTGAACTCATCTCTTTGGAAAATAGGTCGCAAGATATAGGATCAGTCGAGGCAAATATAATATC
>BQNB010137442.1:0-17851 GCA_026074375.1 Tanacetum coccineum
AACCCTAGGCATAGTTAATAGAAATAGATCAATAGAGATCAATTAGCAATCATAGCTTGTAACCTAGTATGAATTAAGTTATAATATAAAGTGTGAGTTTGATAGAAGATCTCTTGTGTTTACTTAATACTGTTCTTCTTAGCATTGTTGATTAGTTTCCGCATAAGCAATAGTGTTCAATCAGTGTTTCATTATTGTTGCTTTGGATTTATCTAAAGTAACAAACCCTTTGCAAGCTAAAGGTTCAAGATCTAATCAGTAAGGGATACAACAAATAGTGTGGGCAGCATGCATTTCAGTAAATCTAGATACAGTAAGCTTAGAATTCGTTGCAATATAAAACACTTCTTTAGACAAGCAATCGGCAATTAAATTATCATTAGCAATGAGGAGATTTTCCGCTCAATCTCATCATGCTTCCTATTTACAACATTTTGGTCAACCTCAGCTTCCAACTCTTTAAAAATTTCTTTCATTTCTTTAATTTCTTTAGTTAGAGCCTTTTGAATACCCTCAAAATGTTCTTTAAGTGTTTTGTAAAATGGAATGAACTCGGTGAGATAACATTCCTTGGTTTGTTCAAAACCCCTTCCCCTTCAGTGAGCCCCGTTGGTGTAATTCTCTTTTTATAGGTTTTTTCAAATTTCAAATATTAATTTTCACTTGACATTTTGTTGGAAGAACCCTGGGGACAAGCATTGCAGGTGTATTTGGAGGATACATCGTCAACACTTTGATTGGTCGTGAAACTGTGGTCAGCTCTTTGAGAGCTTCTGCTTTCATCATGATGAGATCCTTAGACCAAAATATCTGCTCGGGGGTCAATTGTTTCTGTGGTGTGAAAGTCGCTAAATAATTCTCTTTGGAGTAATCATGTGGTGCAATCTTAACGTTCTTTTTCACACACTCTAGGTCTTTCATTTTGTCATTCATTTTCTTCCTAGTGATTTAAGCTATCTCTAGGGTATCCTTTGAGTTGTGCATTATGGTCGGGACATGATTGGTTTTGATAATTTCATGACCATTATATAAAGCAGGCTGAACTTGCTTTGCACGGGTGAGGCATAAGGGGTTCTTGTAGCCAATAGCTACCTTATTTTATTCATCATAATAGGGCTTTGGTTTACACAACATGTGAACTGTTTAAAGAGACTGGTCTTATTTGTATAATTTATCCTCGACCTTTTCTTTTAAAGCTTTCATGTCCAAAAATTCTTCAAGGTATTTATTTTCTTTCTGTTTAAAATCCTTTTTCAAAGACGTAACTTCTTCTACTATTGACTTGTTATGGTTAATGGTAGAGGTAAGTTGCAGTTTTACAAAATGAAGTTCCCTTTTCAAATTTTCTTCCTTACGATTACGATCAGCGATAACTATCCTTAAATGTTCATTAATATTTTGTTCTCTTTTTGTTAATTCAAACTTAGCCCGTCTTTCATACAGTTCAACTTGTTCCTTATATGTCGCAAGTTCAGCAGTCAATGAATTGTCAACTACATTGTTTTGTGTGGTCACAAAGACACATTGGGCAGACGGTTCATATATATCATTAAGTATCATCATGTATGCATCATTTGGTACAGAAGATACATTACTTTGTACAACTGGCACTGTGTTGTTCTTTACCTACAGATCATATGGAATCATATTACTATCATTCATATAATCAGCATGTGAGTCGACAACGTAGTTTGGTTGTACATCGTCATGCATCTCGTGTACTTCATGATGTTCACAAACAACATCCTGATAGTGATCATTATTATGTACCTCAGATAGAATGTCCGAATCATAAGACGGACCAACTTTATCATAAACAGGATCCACGGATGATAGATTTGCCATGAACATGGTCTGTGCAGTAGGAGCTTCATCAACATCAGAATCAAAAGCATCACAATCATCAACTTGAAACACATTATCCACATTGAGTGCTAAGTCCTAAACTGGTTGCTCATCCACATCTTCATCAATAGTAGTGTCTTGTCCACCTGCAATAAATAGCAATTGCTCTTTATCCAATGCCACCCCATTCTCCTGAGCTTGCATCAGCAACATCTTGTCTTTGAAGTATTCTGAGTTCTGTGGTCGCTTGGGCTGAGTGCAGTTCCTTGCTATGTGGCCTATACCATTGTAGTTGTAGCACTTAATCTGCTTTACTTGACATGGATTTGCATTCCCAACTCTGTTCTGAGCTCCCCCATAACTAGCTGCACCTACACCCTGTGCATTGTTCTCCTAACCTCTATTTTGTCGACCCTGAACATTCTGAACAACAACCCCGCCATCTTGAACTGTAGCTTGGTTTCTTGTATTTGATGAATTTCTGAGTTGATTGTTAGTTTAAGGAAGGTATGTTTTGTATGACTGGGTGAGTAAGGCAAGTGTGTTGGTTAAGTTCTCAATTAAGTTGTCCATTAGAGAGAGTCCTGAGTCAAGTTAAGTGTTGTCAGCAAAGTGTGGTTGAAGATGTGTGGATGGTGGAGTAGTAGATGATTATGAGTAGTACTGCTGATGTGAAACATTAGACATCAAGGCGAGAGGATCAACATTGGGTTAAGTGAATCGTTCCAACATCATTTTGTTCTTATTGGCATGTGCCTCATGTTGCTTCAGATAAGCATACAACTGATCATAGTTGGAGTCCCTCAATCACCTGTTCAGTTTCACTGATGTTACAAATCTAACCCATTCAAGCAACATGTTATTAACAAACTTTGAATTCAACTGCATTCTGGACATTATCATCTTGATGTTTCTCATGTCTTTGATGAGCTTGGCGAACCGGACATAGTAGTCATGAATGGTTTCTCCTTTGTTCTGGCGAAAGTGTTCAAAGTCATCGTACAGTTGTGATTCAAGATCTTCTTTTGTTAATTCAGAACCTTCCAGGAGCATCTTCACATTATCCCAAATGTCTTTTGCATCAGTGTAATGATTGATGAGAGTGTAGATGTCTTTTGGTAGTCCTTGAATTAGGATATTTGTTGCCCGAATGTCAGCGTTATATCTATCCTTTTCTTCATGTGAAAGATCAGTAAGACTCTTAGCTCGTTCTGGACCTAGATGGAGAGCACCTTCATTTCCTTCAGCAAGTGTTTCCTGAAATGTTCCCATCTGAAATGGTCCTTCATCAATAGACTTTAGGATGTTCACCCCATTTTCTTTTCCCCGACAATACAAACGAATGCGTTGTTGCCATGATGCAAAGTCAGTCCTATCAAGCATAGGTGGCCGAGTATCTGAACCGGCACATTGGATATCTTCTGAGAGATTAGCCATCTTAATGGATTGTGAAATGATTTAAGTTGATCAAAACCATGGAATAAGTGATTGTATGGTTAAAAGTGGTGATTAGATTGTTTGTGAAATGGTGAAACTGATAATTCAAATTTTTTGTTAAGATACAAGTTGAATTTGTCAAGTTTGAAAATTTAGTCAAAATCCAAAATTCCAAAAGTCCACAACTCGCTACCCTATAACTCGCTGTGAAGAGACTTGACAACTCGCTATCAAGAAAGAAAATTGGCAGAGTTTCTTTCCTCAACTTGCTAACAAAAAAATATTCAAAACCTGTTAGTCGCTATCTCCAACTTGCTAAGAAGAGACTTGACAACTCGCTATCAGGAAAGAAAATAGCCAGAGTTTCACTCCTCAAGTCGCTAATAGAAAAATCTTCAATAAACCTGTAACTCACTAGCTAGAAAAACTTGTATTTTCACCTAAAAATGCCTAAAATCACCCTTTTGAATGTTTTTGCTTGGTTTCTTTTGAACAACTTAGTACTAGAAGGCTATAGCAACTATAACGACATGAACTTTAACATCACAAATGCCAAGATTAAAGAGAACCAAGAACAAGACTATAAACCTTCAAAAACTAAACTTTTGATCTAAACTAACCAAGAAAACGCACACACAATCTACTAATACATCCCATAGCTCGATACCAATTGTAGATAGATTTGAAAAAACATAACACAATGGAAGATAGATGGATTAGCCAAATCTAGATAGAGAAAGTAAGAGAAAAGCTTTCTAGCGAGAGAAAGTGTAACATGTAATAAAATGACAACCAACCTCTTCTAAGGCATGGAAGAGGCTTATATAGTTGATACAAAACCAGCCTAATGGCCTTGGTAGTGGGCTTACACGTTGGGTTTAATACCCAGCCATTACCGAATGTTATACATTAAACGATTAACTACGAGCTATAATAAACGATAAAATACACGGGGTGACCGAGTCTTTTTCTAATATCTAAAAATGTTGGTGTGCTTGTACATTGGACCCTTGTAGCCAAGATCAATGAGAAAGGTGAAGTGATACCATCATCTAAACATCCTGAATTCACCACCTTCCACCTGGACATATATCAAGAATTATCCTAAAGACTTCAGCATTGACAGTACACTTCTTGTTTGCAAGTAGAAATTCATAAGAATCAGTGCCTTGAACCTTCTTGATGGAATACCAGAATTGCTGCATAAATATTTCTGGGATATCTGCAGAAATAATGAAGGCTTTGAAGCAAGTGAAGTTCTTGATGAGATCAATGAGTACTTGAAATGTCTCTTTCTTCTGTGGCACAATAGTTTCCAGTCTGATATTGGTCAGAGATTAATCTTCTGACTCTCTCAGAGAATGGGACCCTTTTGTCATCATGAGCAGCAATGTGTTGTTTTTCTTGAGGATTCATGATTCTGCTTAAGAATTAACCACTACAGTTTATATATACAACAAATATATTTTACTGATTTAGTCTGGTTATCCTTTGATGAATTATAATCTATGATTAGGTTTCATGCAAACATGACAGAATTACTACACTCAATGAATAAGGTTAACTAAGGTCAATAGTCACAGTTAACTGAAAAAGTCAACAAGACAATTCCAAAGGAGCTTAGGACATACATTCAATTAGAGAGCAGATAATACATAATACAAGTACACACATGGCAAGTTATGAAATATGATAAATTACATGACTATTACACAAATTTTAAAAAAATTGGGCAGAGTTTCTTTTCGTATTTTGTCATATTTTGCTTGAATTGTGTACCTGTACATGTTTTGCTTTAAATATGTTTCGCTTCAAACATGTTTCGCTTAGGCACAAACTGACATGTTTCGCTCAAATAAACCTTACATGTTTTGCTTGACCAATCCTTACATGTTTCGCTTGGACTGAGGTAAACATGTTTCGCTTGGAATGAATGAAACACGTTTCGCTTAGAAAACATGTTTTGCTTCATTCAAGCAAGACATATTTCGCTTCATTCTAAGTTACTTAAATTCAAGTTTTATCAATTAAAAGCATGTGAGGATTTCTCACAATCATCGTTTATCAATCAATAACATCACAGAATCACAAACCACAAGATTAAACAAACCTTTTAAACATGCTAATATCAAATGTCAAAGCACAAATAGGGAGAGAATCACATTCCAAGTGTGCTAAGGGCCATTTATTGGACATATTACGAATACTTAAGTGTCTACATCAGTTAACAAACACTCTATAACCACCAAATGAGCAAACTTATACTATATGCAACCTAACGCACCTAAGAATCACATTTTCCAAGTAAAAGAGTTTAAAGGAAGCATAGCAGTGTTCTAATATCATAACGAGGCTCATTTGAGGCTACTTAATACAAGCCCAACAAAAATTCTACCCCTAAACATATGTTTTGCTTTATTTATATCACAAAAATCATTAAATCTCACACATGGTTAAGATATATTTGAAACTGTTTTTAGCGTAGCCTAGACGCATCATTATGAGCAAAACCCCTTAATAAATTAAACAAAAGCTCAACTTTTTTTTACTTAAGAACCCTAATTCGTTTTATGACTAATTACGGGTGCAAAAAGGAGTTATGATCTAATTTAGTTTACCTAAGTAATATTAAAGGGTTAACAAACGTATATGCGTGTACCTTTGGCTTGGAGAATGAATTTGTATAATTAGTGATTAATGAAGCGAAAAGCGTTAGAAGAGTAATTTGGAGAGGAGTTTGGATTTTGAAATATGTTGTGTGTGAGCGAAAAGTGTTGCTAAACACATATAACCAGCTATGTTTTAAACTTGGCAACAATGGTCCTTGTGTGTTATAACTAATTCTATTCTCCATTTAAACTTAGTATTAAGTCTAAACTAATTTATAGAAATAACACATTTAGCCCCTTAATGTTATAACAAAGGTTTTAAGACTTATATTTTGCCATTTAGTCCCTAAAGATTAAATCCAATAACATCTTAAGCACTTTTTGAGTTACAAATACATTAACTCCCCTTTAATTGATAATCCGTTATTGTTAAAAAACCGTTTTTCATTTTATCCCGCGATGACTTTTTGAAAAAAAATCATTTTTGAAAGAATTTGACTATTTCTCTCCTCAAATAATGTCCTGTTTTCAATTTAAAGATTTATGTAGAAAAAGTATAAGTGGATAGAAACTTCATAAAATCTTTTTCAGATGAGAAACTGATATTTTTAATTATTTTTCTTAAAAAAACACCATTAAAACAATATTTTCTCTCGTTTATATAAATAAATGCACTGACACGTACACTTATTTGAAGTAGGAAGCACGGGTTGAGTGTTTGCAAAAGTAAAACACAAGCCATTGAATTAAATATGAAGGTAAAATTCATTCTCCCTGGAAAAATTTAATATCCCCGTAGTGAGCCAAGTTTTTTTTTGAAGACCGGTTGCTGATCTGAAATAAATAGCAAGCCTAAGACATATTTTCTATTCGAGACTCTATTAGCAAACAGCATTGTGCATTATTGAATGCAATTTCAAAAGGCGTAAATATAAACGAAACTAGAAAACATGTCATGAAAACCTATTTTGTTTGTATTTTTTTGATTTTTCTTAATTTTTTGTTTTTATTTTTATGATTTTATATTTTTATATTTTCTTTTTGAAAAATTTATATGAAATGAAAGATCTTTTTATGTTTTTCTCATTTTATTATTTACATATAATACACATGATATTTCACGAGTTACCACGATACTCCGTCTTCCACTCATGTCAGACGTTTTAGCATTTTCGGAGACAAGCTTCTCATACCCATCTTTTCGATTAAGAAGTTGAATCTTTCTCTTGGCAACGGTTTGGTGAAGATGTCAACCAGTTGATATTCCGCCCGAACAAAGTAAAGTTCCACTATTCCATTCTCTACTTTCTCCTTTATAAAATGGTAGCGTACATCATTGTGCTTTGCTCTAGAGTGTTGAACGTTGTTGCAGCATAGAGCAATCGTACTTTTGTTGTCGCAATACAGGGGAATCTTATTGAATGTAAACCCATAGTCTGTTAGCTGTGACCGCATCCATAGGATTTGAGCACAACACCCAGATAAGGCAATAATATCCGCCTTTGTACTCGAAATCGCAGTGCTCTTTTGCTTCTTGGAAGACCAGCTAACAAGTTTATCGCCTAAGAATTGAGCGCTTCCTGATGTACTACGTCTAGTGTCCTAACACCCTACGTGATATGCGTCTGAATATGTTGTTAGAGACATATCCGTATCCTTCGAGTACCAGAGTCCCATGTTAATGGTTCCCTTTAGGTATTAAAAGATCCGCTTAACCGCATTTAAGTGCTTTTCGGTAGGCTTTGGCTGATACTCGGCACATAAGCAGACTGCATATATAAGGTCGGGTCTACTGGATGTTAGATACATGAGGGATCCAATCATGCCACGGTAAAGTGTAGCATCAACTGGTGTCCTATGTAGATCTTCATCCAGTTTATTCTTTTCCACCATAGGTGTGTCTACAGAATCACTAGTTAGCAAACCATATTTTTTAATAAATTATAGAAGCATAATTTTATTGATTAAGAAGATAGCCTTTGTGACTTTTTAGAAATTTATAATCCCTAAAAATAATTACATCTTGCCCCATCATCGACATCTTAAACTTTGTTGGTCATTCTGATTAGAGAAACCATTCAAAAAGCAATATCTAATGGGATGCAAAATAATTCCGTCCAACATAAAATTCTGTACCAGCAATAAAAAATACAAAAATAATCTTCCCTCAACCCTTAGAATTCTGTTAGACCATGATCAAGCCTTCCCAACCTATTCCTCGAGTGGACGATAACAACCCCCAAGGTCTTGCCTATACTACTACTACAACGATTAGGTGCTCTGCCTAGGGAGTTATAAAACTTCATGTAGAAGTCCTACGATGACCGCACATTAATAGACCTCTTCTTTAAGCTCGCCATTTAAGAAAGCCGTTTTGACGTCCATTTGAAAGATCGTCATATTCCTGTTGGCTGCGAAGATAAGGATGGCCTCTATGCTTGTAACCGATGCAAATGATTCCTCGAAGTCAATTCCCACCTCTTGCTGGAACCCCTAAGTAATTAATCTAGCCTTATTCTTTATTACCCCACCAAATTCGTCTGTCTTGACCTTATAAATCCATTTAAGTTTATCAACATAACTTTATCTAGACACGACACCAATTCCTAAACCTGCAGTCTTTCAAATTTATGAATTTCTTCTTGCATTGCATCAATCCAAGATGGTTCGGTCATTGCTTGTTTGAAGTTCTTTAGTTTTACAGAAGTTAGGAAGGCATCAAAGTAACACCACATGGCGTTAATTTTAAGTTGCTTTCTGGTGGAAACTGAGTAAGAAGGATCACCGATCATGTGTGCTATTAGATGATCCTTAGTCCATCTACTAATAAGTTTAAATAGAGTGTGGGATGGTATCATATTAGATGATGATCATTGAGAATTCGAGTCTTCATGCAGAGGTTCATGAAGAGGATCATCATGAAATAGTGGTGTTTTTGGTGATTCTTCAACTCCTTAAGAAATAATTAGAGAATGTTCTTGTTCTTGTGTTGACGGGATACTTGATGATGGTGCATCTTGGTCAATGGACGTAGACACGGGTGAGTCGGCAATATTAATAACTCTTGGTACAACAGCTACTAGAACTATAGAGATAGTAATAGTTGGAGGATTAAAGTATTCATCAAACAAGGGTTGGAACAAACTATCCCAATCATCTCTTTTTGGTAGATTACAAGGTTGTTGAGGAATAATGTTTGGTACAAGTCCTGAATAGGATGTTACAGGAGTCATAACATGAAGCCTGGGTCCTGAACTAAATTGTTCAGAAGCCATCGCCGTCAGCTCATCAAACGTCACATGCATAGTTTCCATAATTTTCCGAGTTCACCTGTTATAGATTCTGAAAGCTTTCTATGCTGGCGCGTAACCAACAAAAATACCAATATCGACCTTTGCATTTAGTTTACCCAAATCTTTACTGTCATTGGTTGGATAACATACTGAACCAAAGAAATAAAAAATGATAAATCTGGCTTCTTGTCATGCATTAGCTCATATGGAGTTTTGTTGTATCGGATAGGGGTGGCAATTCGGGTCGGGTTCAGGTTGGCGGGTTCGGGTTGGCAGGTTGGCGGGTCAGAAAACCCCAACCCGAACCTGACCCATTTAAATAATCGGGTCAGCTATGTCAACCCTAACCTGTTTACACATAACCCGAACCTGACTTATTTAACCCGCATATATACCTGGGTTGGCGGGTTAAATAGGTTACACGGGTTGAATAGATTAAACGGGTTTTGGGTTGACCCGTTTAACCCGTTTTATATACAAAAGTTGGCACATTACACGGGTTAAACAAGTTAAACGGGTTTGTAGGTCGACCCGTTCAACCCATTTAACACATATAATAAAATATAAATAATCTTTTATTTATAAAAAATCTTAAACGGGTTGGCGGGTCGACCCGCTTAATTTATTCTCAACCCGAACCTAACCTGTTTAATAAACGGGTCAGATGAGTCGACCCAAACCCGACCCGAAACCTATTAGACTCAACCCGAACCTGTTAATTTTCGTGTCGGTTTCAGGTCGGGTTTCGTGTCGGGTCAGAAATTGCCACCCCTAGTATCGGAGACGAATCAGAGAACGGTTTTAGGTATAACAAGATGTGTTGATTGCTTCGGCCCATAGAAACATAGGAGCTTTTAAAAATATCAACATAGTTCGGGAAGCTTCCACAAGAGTTTAGTTTCATCTTTTGACAACACCGTTCTGTTGAGAAGTACGAGCAACAGAAGTTTGATGCGAAATGCCAACATTCGCATAAAAATCGCGAAGAGTCTGATTGACAAATTGAGTTCCATTATCACTTCTAACATTACGGATAGTGGCATTCAAATGAACTTGAATATTTTTGATGCATTTGATGATAGCGTCAGGAGCTTCATCCTTTGATCTCAGAAATTTAACCTAAGTAAATCGAGAGTAATCGTCAATAATGACCAAGATATACTTTTTCCCGTTAATGCTCTCCACATGCATTAGGCCACAAAGATCCATATGAAAAAGATATAGTTTCTCTTGGTTAGTGTCCTCAGCTTTGGGTTGATGAGAGGATTTCTTGCTTTTTCCTAATGCACATGTTGAACACAGATGATCTTTCTAAAATTTAAGCTTTGGAATACCTTGTACAAGACCATCTTTAGCTAGCTTGTTAAGAGTACCACGGTTTAGATGCGATAACCGACGGTGCCATAACCAGCTCTTAGTCTTTGAAGCTTTAGATACAAGATAGATCATAGAAGTCTTTAGCACGTCATCAAGAGAAATTGTGAACAAATTTGTGTCTCGCGAGCTTGAAAGTAGATCAACACCTTATAAATTTTGAATAAAGGAAGTGTTTTTCTGAAATGCAACTTTAAGATCTGTGTCATAAAATTGTCCAATAGAAAACAAGTTATGTCTAAGCCCCTTGACATAATACTCCCTTGAGATAATTACATTCCCTTGCTGATAGTCACCATACCCTATTATCTTTGCAACTTGGTCATTTCTAAATCAAACAGTTCCCAAAAATTTACTAACAAAGTTCATGAGCTGAGAACGGTAGCCTGTCATATGTTTTGAACATCCAGAGTCCAGATACTAGAGAATGATCCAGACAACATGTCATTGATAATAGAAGAAGAAGATGGAACATTTGTAGCATTGGATCCCCACAAATGAGTAGATTCTGAGTTGTTAGCAATTTTAGATTCTACAATCGTAGTTGTTTTACTCAAACCTACTGATTTTATTTGTTTGGGTCTCATACGATAGACTTTAATCTCTGGTTTTGGTGTTTCAACTGACTTATAAGTGGCTTCCATAAGATGCACTATTTTCTAGGGAGTGATCCTAGTTAAAGGGCACGAGTTACCAACTATAGTGAAAAATCTTCCTGTTGGTTTCAACTTATATATCCTACATCGGTAAACACTTTACCCTTAGGTTTCCAAATGCACATTCAAATCATGCACATAATCAATAAGACACATCTCATGATTAGACTCAAACAAACATTTGTTACAGATAGTACAAATAGATTCAAACTTAGCATTTCTCACAGAATGCTTAACAAGTGCATTACTGACAGGTTCTGAAACAGAATTCGTCTTATTCAAACTAGATTTAACTTTCCTAGAGTGGTCTTCTACTTTATTCTTCTGATTGCTACTTTGTGGTCGCGTGATCCTATTGTTCTTTGTATTGCCTAAAGGCTTTGACCCGCTAGCACTAGTAGTAGGTTTCTCTTGTAGAAGTGAACAAAGGCTTGTTAGTATCTTTGGTTTTAAGAGAGTCAGTCTGCTTAGGAATATTGCTTGAAGATGTTACAGGTTCAGCAAATCTAACTCTTTTGACCTTGTTCATTGGTGTGACAACAACTAACTTCTTACTAGGTTTTGGTGAATTAGGGCATGTCTGAGAGACATAAACTAACAATTCCTGAACGTCTTTTGTAAACATGCAAGCAGATTCTAATAGAGCTTCACTAGGATTCAGTGTTCTAGTGCGTTCTACAAATCTACAATGAGTGTCAGTATTTTTAATAGTCTTCTCAATATAAATCTCATGGGCATCCCTAATGTTCTTAAGCCTATGAGAAATAGGTTCTATGTCAAGCTTGAACATTCCTAGAGCAATAGTGGCATTATGTTTTGAAACCGCAGTATTGAAAACATTTTCCCCTTTAAGTTTCCTTAATTCATTTTTCAATGCTGTAATAGCAAAAAACTTTTCTTGAAGTTGAGCATTTAAATCCGAATTTGCAAGAGACTTTGCATTAATTTGATCAATTAAAGAGTCACAATATTCTTTTGATTGAACATGTGTCTTTCTAATTGAGTCAAATTGGTCTTTGTAAATTGATCTCAATTGCTCTCGTTCTTTTCTCAAATTTTCATTTTTCGAAAGTAATTTTGCCACACTATGCTCGAGCTCAATGTTGATTGTTTCAATCTCATCAATGTCTTTCTTTACATTTTCCAAACTATCTTTTCTACTCAAAGATTTAATCCTATCCTTTAACTTTCTTATGACCGTTCCTTTTCTTGTGACTGAGCTTTCAATTCATTTCATTCAAATAATTGATTAAATGTAGGAGCATTTTGGTTTTCACAAAAAATTTCCTTTTGAAAAAGGATTGAGATGGGTGGGATTTGTATGGGTGGTTTGGGGAGGTGGATGGGAGGGGGGATAATGCTTGGGTACTATGGGATTATTTTGTGGGGAGTGGTTGTGGGGTTGGGGCGTGGGGGATACATTAATTTTAGGCATTGGAGTTGGAAGTTTGGCGCGCGTTTAATGTTTAGGGGGTATTGGTGGTGGTGGGTTGCATAGCAGTTGGATTGGTTTGAGGGAGCTAGGGGTTTTTAAGTGACGGAGGCTGTGGATGGAGTTGTGCAGTCTCGGTGGAAGAAATTGGATGGCTTATATGGTGAGGGGGAAATGACTTTTAGTTGAATATTTTTTTTAGGGGACTTATTGTGGATATTTGTGTGAGGGTGTATGCGTGGGTGGCGGATTGTGGGGTGGTGGTGATTGAAAGTCTGGTGGAGGGGGTGGGTTTGGGATTAATTATATTGGAGGGGTAGGATGTCTATTACGTTAGATTATTGCTGCCGAAATATGGGGGGTTTTTTTTTTTTGGGGGTTCGGGTGTCTAGGCCTGAGTGTAGTGGTGTGAGCCCGTCCTCTTGTAAGATTATACCTGAGTTTGGGGGGACGGGGTTTTAGGGGGTTTTTTGTTGTTGGTAGGGATGTTTACAATAATTAATGCGTTTGGCTGGTTTTTTTACCACATAGTAACAGGGGTAAGATCAAGCTGTTGGGTGGATCGGGGTCATAAACGAGTGGAAATTTGGGCCTGTTGTTTGGGGTGATTTTTTAAGTTTGTATTTACCTTAACTTAACTTACGAAGTTCCCCCCCCTAGGTGCTTTGTTAGATATACTCATAATGTATCGGGTCACTTCTAATTATAGTTAGTCTTTGCTCGGTGTTTATGATTAATGTTAATCCGTGTTGGCGTTTCGTAGGGCCTAATGGTGGTCGGGTTTGCCTTTGGTGAGGCCCTGGAGGGGGTATGGGTTGAGGGTTTGTCACAGACGCCAACCTATTAGCGAATGTATTGGGTGTGGGGCAGGGGGCGGGGGTGGGGGGCGCGGATGGGGATATGTTGGTTTGAGGGAGGGCAGGGCGAGACAGTGTGTGACGGCAAGGCCCTTAATAGGGAGAGCGCAGTGTTAGGTGATGTGTGGTTGGGGGGGTGTGTGTGTGAGTGATTTGGCGGCATGGGGGTGATCTGGGAATCTGTTGGGTGGTGGGTTGGGGGGGTGCGTGGGGGGGGGCGGGCGGTGGGGGGGGGGGTGGCTTGGTTCTACTTACCTGTCGATGTGGGGGGAAGGGGGGATTTGGGAGGGGGGTCACGTTTTGTGCTGTGTCTGTGTTGTTAACCATACCATTCTCTTTTTTTTTCTTGTTTTCAAAGTTCTTTGGTACACTAAAAGATCATTTACATAGGTAAATCTGATCTAGTATCTGTAAGATATAGGTGTACATGCTTTGAATTAAGAAAAACATCATTTTTGTTCAAATTTTATGTTCGAATAGCTTTAAAAAGTACAAATCTTGATTTCAAAATTTTTGGCTTAAAAACCTTAAAGTTTGCATTTTTAAGGTACCTATAGGCTTAGTAATACTATTTGTACAAGAAATTTTGGGTAAAAACGATCAAAAGTGAGTCTTTTTGTATTTTGAAAGATTTGAGTTTCGTACCCGTTGAAGGCGAGTTAGCAATTTTCTTGTACAAGGCGTGTTAGCAAATTTCTTATGCAAGGCGATTTAGCAATTAGCAGTTGAAGGTGAATTAACAAAGTGCTAGTGCAAGGCGAATTAACAGTTTCCTAGTGCAAGGCGAATTAACAATTTCCTAGTGCAAGGCGAGTTACCAATTTCCTAGTACAAGGCGATTTATCAAGATTCCATTTCAAGGCGAATTATCAACTTCTAGTTACAAGGCGATTTAACAATTTCCTAGAGAAGGCGATTTAGCAGTTTTCCAAGCCAAGGTGATTTATTAACTTCCTTTACAAGGCGATTTAAAAATTGTCTTTAGAAGGCGATTTAACAACTTTTAAAAGGAAAATTAATTCACTTGAACTCAATTTAAAACTAAAATTTGATAAAGTAATTATACGGTTTTTCTTTTTGATTTGTAAAATCCCGTGAAACATTCAATCGTCTTCTCGGTTTTATCAAGAGTTGTAAAATCCTGTGTAGTTTCAAGACTTACAACACTCAAAAGACAACTCAATAAACAACACAATTACTTATAATCACGGTTCGATCCACAAGTAATCTAACAACATCAAATCAACATGGATTCAGTTATTCCACTTGGACAAAATAATACTCTTGCTGAGTATATGATACTCTCCGGTGCTGAAAATCATCCATCTATGTTGGATAAGGACTTGTACGATTCTTGGAAAATTCAAATGGAACTCTACATGCAAAATAGAGAGCATGGAATAATGATACTTAAATCAGTTGAAAATGGTCCACTCATTTGGCCTACTGTTAAAGAGAATGGAGTGGCCAAAACTAAAAAATATGCTGAATTGTTTGCTGCTGAAAAAATTCAAGCTGATTATGATATGAAAGCTACCAATATCATTCTTTAAGGTCTGCCAGCTGATATCTATTCACTTGTGAATCATTACAATGTTGCTAAAGATTTATGGAAGAGAGTTCAATTACTGATGCAATGTACCTCTTTGACTAAGCAGGAGAGAGAGAAAGAGTGTAAGTTATATGATGCATTTGATAAGTTTACTCACATAAAAGGGGAAACACTTCACAAGTATTACTTGAGATTCACTCAGCTGATTAATGATATAAACATCTTCAACATGAAAATATAGCAATTTCAAGTTAATACTAAGTTCTTAAATAGTCTTCCATCGGAATGGAGCAAATTTGTGACTGATGTCAAGCTCGTGAAGGATTTTCATACTACCAACTTTGATCAGCTTCATGTATATCTTGAACAAAAATGAAGTTCGTCTTCTACGTGAACGCAATCAAGTTCCACTTGCATTTGTAGCAAATCAGCAGATGACACCACCTTACTTCAACACTTATCAGTCTTCATACAACAATCTTCAGATTCAACAACAGTTTCCACCATCTCAGTATGGATTAATTCATCCCAGTCAGAATTACTCATCAACTTATCCATCACAACCTCAATTCAATCATTCATTAGTTCAACCATCATATCCATATCAGTCTTAAATGAATTATCAAACCTCATCTATTCTACAAATTGCTTATTAATCACCTTAAGTTTCTACACAACCATTGACTGGGTCACCTCTTGTGGACTCAAGTTGTGTTGTTCCTGTATTCTCTTAAGGAGATGGTCTAGGTGCTTGTCTCAAAAAGGCAATGGATTTTCTAACAGTTGTAGCTTCATCAAGGTTCCCCTCAACTAATAATCAACTTAGAACTTCCTCGAATCCAAGAAGCCAAGCCACTATTTAAGATGGCACAATGCAACAAGTACATGGGAGACAAGGTCAAAGTTATTCTGGTATTGGGTATAAAAGTAATGCTACTAGCTTTGGGGGAAACAATGCAAGTGAACAGAAAAGGGTTGTTATATGCTACAACTGTCAAGGTGAAGGATATATAGATAGGCAATGCACTCAGCTTAAGCGACTAAGGAATGCAGCATGGTATAAGGATAAAGCAATGTTAGCTGAAGCTCAGGAAGCTGGACAAATTTTAGATGAAGAGCAACTCGCATTTCTTTCAGATCCAGGGGTTCCAGATGGTCAAGCTATTTAGACAATCATTCCAAACAATACTGCTTTTCAGACTGGGGATCTTGATACTTATGATTCTGAATGTGATGATATCTCGAATGCACAAGCGGTTCGCATGGCCAATTTTTCCAACTATGGTTCTGACGTTATCTCAGAGGTACCCCATTCTAAAACATATCTTAATGATATGGAAAATCAAAGTGTACATGTAATGCATGATTTTGAATAAACACCAGTTGTGGATGTTACAGATAATAATATAACAAGTGATAGCAATATCATTTCATACTCTTAATATTTGCAAGAAACACAACAGGCAAATGTTTAAGATACTAATTTGCAGGCACAACAAGATTCAATGATCTTATATGTGATTGAACAAATGGCAAAACAAATGATTAATCATGTAAATAATTGGGAAAAGGCTAATAAGGAACAGAATAATGAATCAGTAACCGCTGAGCTAGAGAGATATAAAGAACGAGTCAAAACTTTTAAACAACGTCTTAATATTGATTTAAGCAGTCGTAAAAAATGATTGATTCTCAAATGGATGATATGATTAAAGAGAAGTTTGCACTAAAAGAACAAATTGACTTACTTGAGCAAAATCTTTCTAAACAAATCAAAGAAAAGGAATGTTTATTGCAAACATTCACTGTTTTCAAAAATGAATCCAAAGAAAAAGAAAATAAATATATGGAAAATGAAATTAATTTGGAAAAGAAGATAAAGGAGCTTGATAATATTATTTTTAAAGTGGGTCAATCTACTCAAACAGTGTTGATGAGGTGTCATTTTATACACTTTTTCGGGGTTGTTTAACCCCTAAAATCGTGTGTTTATGCCCAAAATAGGTACTTAATCGTTCCTTTCTAGGTACTTCTCATTTGGAAGACATTTGGAAGATTTACACGTGACTTGGGCTCATTTGGAGAAGAAACGGACAAGATTACGGACCAACACCAAGACTCTTGAATATTTGTACTCACAGAGCCTAGAGACGGCGTCACAAGCTATACATGACACCGTCACAACCCATAAAGTGACGGCGTCACAAGATTTCAAGACGGCGTCAGCCCGCACCGACTCACACGCAGATCTAAAAGATTCTACTTACGATGGCGTCCCGACTAAAACGCGATGCCGTCACGTTTTTTTTCTTATATATATACAAACCTAAATTTAGGGTTTTGAGGGTGTAACTTTAGAATAAAAAGAGGGTATGAACCCTAGTTCATTTAGCAGCTGTAGGAGACGATTTTAGGGCCTAAAAACCCTATTGTACTTCTTCTAGTTCATGTTTTAATCAAGTAAGGTTTACTTAATCATTCAATATGTCTATGTGTTGTGTGATTATTTATTGTTCTTGCTTAATCTTTAACATTCTTGGCTAAACCTATTATTGTGTTTGTTTATGATTGTATGAAACCTAAAATGTAGATCTTAGTTATGTTGCTTCTTGTGATGGATGTGCATGTTAGGTCTTAGAAAATCAGCTTTTGTCTGTATCGTTGTTGATATGTCTAGGAAAACTTGATTGTGTAGAAAGGATACCATTGGGTAGCAATCTTCATACTACCTTGCCCCCTAATATGGTTGATCCACTCTTAATATATTTCACATGCACTTAGTGTACTCTTAGGGGC
>BQNB010137443.1:0-17851 GCA_026074375.1 Tanacetum coccineum
TGTAAGTGTTTAACATGTTCTTCCAAACACTGGCTATAAATGAGTATGTCATCAAAAAACACCAATGTAAACTTCCTGAGATATGGATTGAATACCTCATTCATTAGTGATTGAAATGTAGAAGGAGCATTTGTCAAACCAAATGGCATAACTATGAACTCATAATGACCTTCATGAGTCCTAAAAGCAGTCTTAACCACATCTGCCTCATTCATTTTGATTTGATGGTAGCCTGACCTCAAATCCAACTTAGTAAACAACTTAGCTCCATGTAATTCATCTATAAGTTCCTCTATAATGTGAATGGGGAACCTGTCTTTGACAGTTTGCGTGTTCAATTGCCTGTAATCAACACACATCCTCCAAGAATTATCTTTTTTTACCATAACAATAGGTGAAGCGAAAGGACTATGACTTTTCTTTATAACCCCTGCTTCCAATAATTCCTTGACCATAGCTTCTATTGCATCCTTTTGAGTAGGTGGGTGTCTGTATGGTCTAATATTGACTGGTAAGGCTCCCTCAACCAATGGAATTTTGTGCACATGTGTTTTTTATGGTGGTAATTCAACTAGTATGCCAAACACATCTTTATAGTTCTTCAAAACTGCTTGAATATTCCCATCCACTGTCATAGGCATGCCCTCCAAATTGGAACATGAAATTGTATTCACATGATACACACTTAAAGCCATTGAGTGAAACTCCCCTTGTACCACTTGTCTTGCAGTCTTCACACTTTTTTTGTCATTTAGCCATACCATATTGGACTGGTGGGTTCCTCTAAGCTGTACTTTCTTACCTCCATACTTGTATTCCATCCTTAAATCATTAAAGTTACACTTGATATCTCCCAAAGTAGCCAAACACTAGATTCCCGATACCATTTCACAACGTCCCAAAGGCAATAGCATAACATTAATTGAAAACAGTGTTATCAAACTTCCATTGGAAATCTTCACACTCAGATGTTGTTTCCAAATTATTTCCATCTTCTACTATGACTGCCAAAGGTCCGGTTGGCCTGATTGAACACCATAATTTCTTAGCCATGTTCTTGTCTAATAAATTATGTGTAGATCCACAATCAACCAAAATATGCACCAAATGCTTACCCACTATGCCAATTACCCTTATTGTTTGAAAATTATTTGTCCCAGTTAAAGCATTTAAAGAAATTTGAGGTTGCAAGTCTTGAATTCCCATATAAGTCCAGTTTTCCTACTCACTATCTAAACAGTCTTCAAAACAATCCTCTTTATCAGGCACTAAGACTAAAAAGAACAATTGTCCTACATACTTATGTCCTGGTGAATACTTCTGATCATACTAAAAGCATAAATTTGTGCTCTCTTTTCCTGATACTCTTTTTGTGATAACTGTTTCCTTACATGTGCATTAACAGGAGTGTTTAGCTTAGGGAAAACTGCAGGCTTACTAACATTTCCATCGTTTCCCCCATTGCTAAACCCATTTCCATTAAAGGATCCTGACGGCTTATTCTTCTTTTTCACAACATCAAGAATAACCTCTTATAGCATAGTAAAAGAATAAGCATATGCAAGTGTTGCAGGCTTAAACATTTTCAAACTCATCTCTAATTTAGTTGGTAATCCTCCAAAATACAAACTTATAGCATGTTCTTGGCTAATGGTAACTCTATGTGTATCAAACAAATCTTGATATTCCCTCGCATTCTTTTCATACTTAGCATTCTTTAAGGAAGACATTGGATCTTCAAAGATTCACCCATATCTTTAAATAATAGCATCCTTTTACACTTCCCAACCCACATTTTCACCATTAACACAAAGAAACTTTCCATGCCATAGTAAAGCTTTATCAGACAAATGTACTGAAACAATCTTTACCTTCTCCTCATTGGGAGTGTTGTTAATGCTAAAGAATTGGTCACATCGGAATGCCCAACCTCTGACATCACCTCCTAAAAATTTAGGGAACTCCACTTTTCCTAATCTTCCAAACTGATTAGCTTGTCTTCCTTGATTCATAGCATGATTCTGCTGAAGCCCTAATGTAGCAATCAAATTCCTCATTTCAGCCAATTGTGAATCCAAATACTCCCTTGTGATCCCTTCATCACCATTGTTACTATTTGTAGTAACCAATCTTATACTTGGTGCCATTACTTTTGTGTGATTTTATGTTATTGAATTTTTGTGATGTTTCTTGCTAGTTATTACTCTCTTCCCTTCAGTCGAATAACAACTAACAGATTAACCCATTCTTGGCCAACTCAAATCGCCCAAAACTGAACATTAGTTCAAAAACAGAGGATTTAAGAACTTATGCGCTGTTCTTGTGATCGCGATGAGTATTTGACACTTGTCTTGTTTCTGACGGATAACACACAGTCTTGATTAGAATGCCAGTGTAGCAAACTAATTCTTGAACAATTTGACACCAAAAAATCAGGAGAACTTAACCGGAATAGTAAGAACGAAACAAGAACACTAGAGATTCCAGGAAAGAGCTCTGATACCACTTGATAAGCACTTTCAAAGATCAATGATAATCTGTGATAAGCCAAAACTAGTTAGATCGCTTAAGAAATAAGAAACAGAGCAAAATAAACTAATTGAGACAAAAAAATGGCAGAAATTCAATTATTGGTTTATAACAGAACGTTTACAAGTGATAAGAGAGAGAGTTTACAAGTTTTCTAGATAGTTGGAAATGAATTACAGAACTAGTACTTAAAAACAAGATTTCTCGCCAAAACTAGAAGTTGGTTAGGGTATGTTGGAAAGTGTCACGTGCACCTCACACGCCTGGTAGATATAACAGAGTAACAAGCTTATCACTTGAGGTGTGGCTTATCAAATTTTGGAATCAAAAGCAATTACTGAATATATTACCCGCTGAAGAATTTCTTTTATTAGGGAATTGCCTCCAGTAAACATGTCTTCCAATATATAATTCGGTTGACTTTCCATGAATTGGGGTTGGATACGATGAATAAAAAATCCTAAACCTTAAACATGCTTAATGATTTTATTTATTCATACCTTAAGTGATCATGCTTAATGATTTTATTTATTCATACCTTAAGTGATCACTAATCTTAGAAATGGAATTTCACACTTAATAATTTGTGAACATTTATTTTTATCGTAAACGTTTTTATATTTTGGTATTATCAAAACATTGAGAGGTCAAAAAATATAAATAACGTTTTTAGACATTATTTGTATTAACAATCTCTCCTTTTTTGATGATGACAAAATATAAACTCATTTTAAATAAAATTAAAGGTGTCAAATTATTAATGAGTTTTGTTTTATTTCTCTCCCTTTTGTCGAATCTAAAAAGGATTATCGTTGAATTGCATAGGTGAGAAAGAAATCGACGATATCAAGACTCCCCCTTGATGTGAGCTCCCCCTCATTTTGGGGCACCAAGGGATCGATCTTACAAAAATTATTTGTTACAAAACAAGGTTAGAGGTACAAGTGCAAGACAAATATCTTGAAAATAGAAATTCTATATTAAGTCACCAATAAGAAGTTTCATTCCATAAATGAGAAACTCATACAAAAGTAAACATAAATTAGTAATATAAACTAATGGCAATATAGGCTAAGATGAGCAAGAAAACATAAATTCCTAAATTAAACTACAATCTAGACATAAAGAAATAAGTCCTAGATGATTCATGATTCATAGGGGATGACTTTTGAGCAAAAGATTTGGGGTGACACATTTATGAGAATTTTTGAAAACATTTCAAGGTGGTGGTGGAAAATGAGAGGTGATTGTGGTAGTGAGAAGATATTCAAGATGAGCAAACATGATGTTCATCTCATCTCTTAAGGTTAAGAAGAGGTTTCGGTTGTGAGAACAACATATGCAAGTTGACCCATGATAGTCATGATAGTTATAGTAAAGAGGATGGCCCATAATAGGTGGTTGAGGTTGTGGTGGAGAAGGTAATGATGGAGGTTTAAGGTTTTCAAAGGGTGATAGTGAAAGAGTGATATCCAAAGAAGGATGACTTTGAAGTGGTTGAGGGTTTAAAGGTCTAGGAGGAGCATCCGAGATGTTGTTAAGCAAAGGGTTCAAGGGTTGAGGAGAGGTTGGTTCATTAGATGAAGGTGGTGAAATATGAAGTTTTGATTGGAAGGAGGAAGGTGTGTCATCATGACTAGTTAAGAGATAGTCATAATGTCACACATAAAGCGTAAATAACGATTAAAGCACTCAAATATGTACTAGAATATATTATAATATCTAGTTGAATTCTACTAGGAAGAGAGTCCTAACAAATAATCGTGATGATTATGATGCGCACATCGAGCATCTTTCGAATTTTCATCGATTAAAGAATTATGTAAGGGGCTCATTGATGTTGGATAGGAGATGAATTTGTGATTATTTGGAGAAAATTTGGTTAATTTGTCAAGAAAGTTTGACAACAAGAGTTCGTATGGCACGATGCCATTGGATCGATGTTTGAAGTCATTAATTCGATTTTGGATGAAATGAGAGATGTTGAAGGGTGTATAGGAGGTAATGCAAAAGAGCATATAGGCTTCACCTTCCGACAATAGATTTTGTCAATATCAACGGTACATATAATATGTGTTACTTCCTTATGACCTTATGTAATAAAAGTTTGTCAAACACTCATAATATTATAACTTTAACCGCCAAAACACATCAAAACACCATCTATTACATTTTCACTTTAAAAATGAAAACACAAATAACCTCTTCTGTATCAATATAAAGAAAAGTGCACGCATATGAAATGTGCTTACCTCCCAACATAGTGTCTTAATAGTGGTTTTAAAAAGTCGACCATAACAAATGCTTCCAAAAGAAGTTGTCACAACAACTCTTAAAGATTGAAAGAGTGGCTTATGAGTAGGGGTGGCTATTTCTAACCCGAACGAAACCCGACCTAAAACTGACCTAAAAATTAACAGGTTTGGGTTAAGTCTAAATAGATTCCGGGTTGGTTTTTTGTCAACCCATATAACCTGTTTATTAAACAGTAATCGGGTCAACCCGCCAACCCATTTAAGCTTTTTCCCTTAAATTAAAAATTATATATATATTTTATTATACGGGTTAAATGGGTTGAACTGGTCAACCCACATACCTATTACCCTGTTCAACCCATGTAATGTGTCAACTTTTGTATATAAAACAGGTTAAATGGGTCAACCCGAAACTTGTTTAACCTATTCAACCCGTGTAACCTATCTAACCCGTCAACTACTCGTTAAATGGGTCAGGTTCAGGTTATGTTTAAACAGGTTAGGATTTACATAGCTGACCCGATAATTTAAATGGGTCACGTTTGGGTTAGGGTTTTCTGACCCGCCAACTTGGTAATCCGAACCTGCCAACCCGAACGTGACTCGTATTGCCACTCCTACTTATGAGGCTTTGAGACTTCATAATAAATTATCAGCATGTAGACTTCATAAGTTTTTGCAAATGGTACTTCAAAAGAGAAGCCAACTTATAAACCATGAAAACACCAAATATTCAGCATGTAGACTTCGTAAGTTTTAAACAATTTAATTTCTAATAAGTTATATGCGTAAATAAAGTAAAAAAAACACCAAATGTAAACAGGTTTTGTTAATATATGAAATAAATAATCAGATAATATGTGAATTATTCGATAAACATTTGAGTTTTTAACAATTATTATAATAAACGTCGATGCATTTTGGTCTCCAGCTTTGATGGGCTTGAATAAGAAAAGGATGTTTGTGAACGCTAATCAAGTTAATAGCAAATTTCCATTTCGTGAACACCTAATAGTTAATTGAAAATGTAAGTAAAAGTAGACCGTGATCAATAATTGATTAGACTTTAAAATATAGTAAAACCATGTGATATGTAGATTGTACATACCTCTTGATCGTTGTTCACAGACCTTGTACTACTTCCTTGCAGACGACATTCGTAGTAGTTTTAGATATATTTACACCCTGATCACAAGCGATAACCTTCAAACCTTTTTTGCTTTTTTCTCTTTAACAGCAACGTATAGTTGTCCATGTGTGAAAACAGGACATGGCAGGTACAAACCAACTTTTGAAAGGTACAAACCAACTTTTGAAAGCAATTGACCTTGACTTTTATTAATCGTAAATAGGGTCTTTGATGGTATTTTATGAATGGAGTAATAAGATTAATATTTGAATGAAACGATAACTAATTTGATTTATAAGTATTAGAATAATGATCGTGCATATATCGTCTTATACAACTGGTAGAAGATCTTGAAGGGGCAAGGTATGTTGTCAACGTCAAACACTCGAGAACACCTAAAATTAAAAAAAAAAAAACTAAAAGGAAGTTGGCGATGAGAGTATGAGGGAGGTTATATTAGAAACCCTCCCTTTCTTGGATACTGGGGGACTAATCCCACCCATCCATCCAAAAAGATCCAAGAGCTGAGATTAGAACCCACTTATTAATGAAAAAAAAGAAAAATAAAAAAAAGTGGAGGGGTATGTTAGTAAAATTACAACACACAACTACCCACACACGATTTCATAACTCAATCGTCCTTTCATTTCAAAAACACAGACAAAAAAACACACACTAAAACACACACATAACCCTAGATCTAACAACAAATCTTCAAAATCAAAGCAAAAATCATCTAAAAATGGAGGTAGAAGACGTCGGACAAGGTTTCGGTAAAAAACCGAAGAAAATAACGATTAAAATCAAAGATAAAGGTATAAAAACACACAATATCTACATTTTTAGTGTTATTTTGAATTTAATACTGTTTATAAAGTTTTTTGATGAATATATTGTCATTTTTAGTTGTAGTGATTTGGATTTTAATGAAAAAAATGTGATTAACTACTGTTTATAGATGTTTATAGATGCTTTAATGATGTTATAGTGATAAGTTTTAACTTATTAGAAATGACTAGTTGATGATATTGTTAATGAGTGATTTAGAGATGATATTACGGACTTAAGCCTTTGCCGAATGCTTAGCCACATCCTATGCCTTCGGCAAAGCCAGAGACTATGCCTTCGGCACAGCCGAGGCTATGCCTTTATAAAAGCCAAATGCTATGACTTCGCCAAACCCAGAGGCTTTGCCTTCACCAAAGAGAAAGGATATGAATTCACAAAAAGCAGGCTATTCCTTCGGCAAAGCTGAAGGATAAGACGCAGGCTGCACTTTCTGCAAAAGCAGAACGCTTAGTTTAAATAAAACATGATTTGTTAGATACAATCATATGTGATAATTATAATATGAAACTGTAAAAAAGTTTTATATTATATCATATATGATACAAGTTAGGTTTTAAAGCTTTTATGGAAATTTTGAACATGTTATTTGTATGAAAAGTATGATTAGAAGGCTTAGCAGATCACAATGCATGTGTTTAAGTATACGCCTGAAACAAAAAATAACATGAAATTATGACAATCATATATGATAATTGAAAAAATATGTGTTATATTTATTTTACTCTTTAATATCATACATGAAAAAATCAAGACAGTGACTATGCCTTCGGCAAAGCCGAATACTATGCATTCACCAAACCCAAAGGCTATGCCTTCAACAAAGGGAAAGGATATGAATTAAGAAAAAGCATGCTAAGAGGCAGCCTATTCCTTAGGCAAAGATGAAGGATAATACAAATAAACAATGATTTGTTAGATAATATCATATATGATAAATTATATTATGAAACTGTAAAAAAGTTTTATAATATATCATATATGATACAAGTTTTATGAACATGTTATTTGTATGACAAGTTTGATTAGAAGGCTTAGCCTCACAATGCATGTGTTTAAGTATGCAGTTGAAACAAAACATAGCATGAAATTGTGACAATCATATACGTTAACTAAAAAAGTATGTGCTTATCTATATGTAGGTTCTGGTCGTTCGAAGAAAATTGAAAAAGCTAAAATATCAAAAAGGAAAGCCGATGAAGAAGCCGCAGCAAAGGCAGCAGCAGAGGAACAAGATGCTATAAGAAAATCAAACGAGAAAACGACAAAAAAGAAAATCAAAGAAGCTAAAAAAGAGGCTAGAAAGAAACTAGCTAAAAAGAAACAACTTGAAAGGGATACAGCGTATCAGACAATGAAGGTAAATTTATATTACATAAACTACTCAAATGATATTATTGAATATCAAATATGATTGTCGATATGCTTATAAACAATTCATGAAAAAAAATGCAGAATATGATTATCAAAGTGATGACGTCGATAACAAAGAAAAAACCGATGAAGAAGCTGCAAAAAGAAAAGCAGAATTATTAGCTGAACTACAAGCTATCGAGACAAGACTTGAGAAAAAAGCTAAAGATGAAGCACAAAATGAAGGTACATTTGTTTGTTAAAAAACTATTGTATATCAAATATGATTAATAATTTGGTTTGTAAATGTAAAGATAATGATGTGAATGTCAATGAAAATGCAGATGAAGTTGACAATGAAGAGGATGAAAATAATGAAGAGGATGCAACCAACAATGAAGAGGATGATGAAAACAATGAAGATGATGATGATGATAATCAAGAGGATGCTAAAAATGAAGAGGATGCTGAAAATGCAGAGGATGCTGACAACAATGAAGAAGATGATGATGATAATGAAGATGATGATGATAATGAAGAGTATGCTGATAATGAAGATAATGTAGATCAAGTTTTTCATAAAATAAAAACGTTGACTTTCTTGAACGCAGCTACAAGATCAAATAAGATAGAAGATGAAAAAGGTACAATTCTAGTCTTTAATATCATACATGATATAAAATGTAAAAGTACATAACATGCAAAAGATAATATTTAAATTGAAAAATCATATATGATATAATATAAACTAATATTTTTTTTTCATAACAGTCCTAGAAAAACAACACCAAAAGAAGAGGAAAATGGAGACAAGTGAATCTGAAGAACCCAAGAAGAAAAAATCAAACCGTCAAAAGAGCACCTACAAAGGGACAATGAAAAAATCAGGAAGCAAAAAAAATCCAATAATTGAAGAATCACCAAAAAGATTCACAAGAGGTGATGCAAAAAGACAGGCTGAATTTGAAAATGTAAACCCGCAAAACGAAGCAGAAGATGATGAAGAAGTGAAATCAATATCAAGTGACGATGAAATAGTCGAAACAAAAAAGAAGGGAAGAAAATCAAAAGGCAAAAAGGAAGGGAAAAAGATGAAGAAAGCAGAAGAAGAAAACCAAGTGGAATCAGAGGAGGATGTTTTATATGAAGGGAGAAATAGTGATGATGAAAGGTTGCCTGTTGGTATGGAAAAGAAGAAGAAAAAAAGGACAAAGAAAGCAAAATCTTCAACTTCAAGATCATATATGATAAAACAAAGCAAGAATGAGATAGGAGGAGAAAACAATGACTCAGAGGAAGAACAGGAGGATAGAAAGTTAACAAAAGATAAAATGGATGAAGGATTAGAAAGTGAATCAGAGGGAGACGAGCAGTTGAAGAAAGTGACAAAACCTAAAAAGGCAAAAGGATCAACAGCTGAAAAACAATACCCAACTTGTAACACCCGATCGTCACCAAAACCTATGTATGAAGCTATGATGACTTTATCAGATCCACAAAAGAAATGCTTAAAGGATATGGGCTTCGAGAGAATGATCCACTTTCCAATAGTTGAGCTTCCATCAGCGTTGGCTTACCATGCAATCGACCACTTTCACCCAGGAAGCATGGAACTAAGGCTAGAGAAAGGATCTATAAAGGCAACAAGACAAAAAGTACAAGACATGCTTGGTATACCAATGGGGAGCAGGAAGTTAGAAGACCTGGAACAAAGACCTTCTAACGACCCGTTCATTAAAGAGTGGGAAAACCAGTTTAAACACGTGAAAAAACCAACACCAGCAGCAATAGCTTCAGTGATATCAGATTCAACACAAGCTGATTTCATGTTCCGAATGAACTTCATAACTCTATTCGGAAGTACGATGGGAACACTTGATAATGGTGGCAGGGTGTCGACGAAATTGCTGAAAGGAATTACTGAGGATGTCGACATATCAGAAATAGACTGGTGCGGGTACATACTTGACTGCTTGCACAACAGTAAGAAAAACTGGAAAGATGTGAAGACACGAAAGAACTTCTACTACGGGCCACTCACATTCTTATGTGTAAGTTATATTCAAAATTCTCTGACAATTTTTTCTATCTAATGAGAAATATAATATCAACAAAATGTAATCTAACACTTTTTTTTTCTTTACAAAAGCTGCTCTACTTGGACTCGACAATCTTCCCAGACCTTCGAGTTCTCCGTCACAGACCAGCACTTAGAAGCTGGAACACTACAACAATGAGAAAAAGAATAAAAATGGAGACAGAGACAAGACGCTTGGGAAAATTGGAACATCACGGAGAGTTTAATCATGAAGAAGAGCAGGATGGAATAAATGTGTACAAAGGATTAGATGTCTATGTTCCCCCGATAAACGATAAAGAACCAGAAACAAAAGAGGTAAAAAACTGTGAACTTTTTGCAATAATCATTGATCAAAAGTTTTGATATATCAAATATGATAATTCATCTGCATATATCACATATGATACTATGAAAAATCTGAACTTGTTTTAATAATATATGAGATAGTTTTGACATATCATATATGATAGATAAAATGTAACTTAATATGTACATCAAAACTAATCCGTGCTTGTTTTGCAGGAGTATTATGAAAAAATCGTTTTGAAGTTTGATATAATTTCTGACGAAAGATCAGAGTTGGTTAGAACGTTGAGAAACGGAGTGAAAAAGTTTGAAGACGACCAAATGATGATTGATTTTTGCAAGCAATACAGGGAATTGTTTAATGATAATGAATTCAAACTCTATGAGTACTCTAAGGACGACGATAGCGAGGGTGAGCCTAATGGAGATAATGAAAACAACAACCATGATGATGATGGAGCACCAATGGCAGATGCAAACAACCAAAAAGAAAGTGACAATCAAAAGAAAGAGAAAAACAAAGAAGAGATTGATAAACAACCAGAAGAAAATGGAAGAGAAGGAACAGAAGAAAGTAGAAGTGAAGGAACTGAAGAAAATGGAAGTGAAGGAACAAAAGAAGGAAGTGATGGGAAGGAGGAAAACATGAATAGAGACGATAGGTAGGTTAAAGTTAAAATGGATGTTGACAATCAGAATTAAGAGCTTAATAAAGAAAAGGATGCCAATGAAACTGAAGACAATGACAAGATGAACAACGTTGAAACGGATGCTAATAAGGATGAAAATGCTGAGAAATAAAAAATTGAAACGGAAAAGGAGAAGCAGGATAAAGCTGATAAGGTTGACAACGTTCAGGAGAAACAAGGTGATCATAAGGATGAAATTGGTGAGGATGAATTTTGGAATACAAAGTTTACCGACTCACAGTGTGAAGAGATGGAGAATCAAGCAAAAGAAGAAATTAAAAAGAAGAAAACAGCAAAGAAAAAGTCCGCTAAAGAAATGACTCCACCATCATTCTCTCTTGGTTTATCCCCGGATACAAACAAGGTAGAAGAAAGGGTAGCAAAAAGAGTCAAAAAAACCGTCTAGATTTATTGTTTCTTTATACATAAACAAAAAAACAGCTACAAAGGGAAATGCAGTACAAGATGAAATGTTGATTTGTAGTTGCTTGTTTTCGATGGAAGGAAGTGAATTGTAAGTTTTAGTTACCTTTACTCTTTCAATTTATTTATCATTTCAATTTCTTCACATAATATCATATATGATATATGTAAAATTTGTTGTTTTATGCAGCGACTTCATCTTTGAAAGGAAAGAAGGAAATGCAACCATCCGGGTTTATATGCAGACATTAGCACCAACCTTGAAAATCGAATCTAATGTCATTGACACCAACTGCTTAGTTTTGAACCATGAACAAGGGATGAACAGCAAAGGAAAGAAAACAAAGCATTTTTTCCACACAGGGATGATTGTAAGTACCTTAAACCTTTAAAACTAATCAACTACAAATATATAATGTTTGCTAAACATAAAATATGTTGTTATATGTAAACAGACAAAAGACATGTTTAATTGGAAGAAGGAAGACGGAAAGAAGTATGATGAAGTGAAGCAATACAAAGCCTTTTCTGACACAATGAAAAAGGAGTTCAAGAAAGACGATGAAGTGAAAAAATTGAAAGATCTAGAAATGGTAAGAAAGTTGCTACACTTATTCTCTGATTATAAACACATTACATTATTTTGCATTAAGACTGATACAACAATACATTTCCAATTATGTAGGCATTCTTTCCAATTATCGCCCATGAACACTACTACCTCGTAGTATTCAACTTCTTAAAGGGCACTACAGTGATAATTGACAACTCGAAAACGCCGATGTCATATGAAGCAAAATATAAGAAGGTCTGTGATGTTTTGGTAAGCAACTAAATGTTGTTATATGTATGATTATATTATCAGTATCATATATGATATCATACATTTAAAAATAGTTGATTACATTATTATCATTGAAAATAAAAATCTCTAAAAAGTTCTTATTTTTTGCAGAAAAACATGTTTTCCATGCATCTTAAAAAAGTGCAGCATCCAAGAGCTAAAGAAGTGTTGAACAAAAAACTAACAATCCTAAGGCCTAAATGGGGGACAGAGGAAAACAACACAGATTGTGGGGTTTTCTTGATGATGCACATGGGGAACTACAACGGGGAGAATGCAAGGAATTGGAACCTGGAATTCCCAACAGAGGAAAAAGGAAATAGATATGTTATAATAAAGATGAGGATGAGGTTCGCTGCAAAAATGCTGACTCATGAAATTAACATACATCGTAAAGAAATAAGTAAAAGAAAAGAAAGCGAGGGAGGCACTGATAAGGGAAGCAATAAGAATAAAGAAAGAAAAACAAGAATCTGAAAGAGTTCAAAGAGCCATTTGATCATCAACACTTTTTGAAGAACAATTACAGCACTATTACTGTTTTTGTTTCTTAAACTATTCTTTGTATTATTTTATTATTTAAAAACAGTTGCTAAACCATCACTAAGATGACATTGGTGGTACGATATATTGTATCACATTTTAGGGCATTAACTCTGTAATGAAACTACGTTGTTATGAATTATGATTAAATAGAAATGCCGAAACATCTGCAGATGTTAATTTTGAATTATGTCTATTTTGATACAGTTTTCATTGCACAAATTGGTAATCAATTAGGAGTATTAGCATTTAGAACAAGAAAACAAAATATGATAACTCAAAACTTGTTAAATACAGCTATCAAATATGATAACTCAAAACAACAAAGGAACAAAACCTGTATATCATATATGATATTCAGATAGCACATTTGATTGCTTTTCAAAACTTGTTAAATACAGCTATCAAATATGATAACTCAAAACAACAAAGGAACAAAACCTGTATATCATATATGATATATATAAGAAACAAATACTAATTTAAGAAGATCAAAAGGCATAAATGAACAAACATGTATGATAATTCAAGTAAAATATGAATCTAATGTAAAATCATATACGATTTCAAATAAACAAACAAACAACTTATTAAAAACAAAGAAACAGCTTGTGAACTTATCATTGGACCAAAATATACTTACTCATGAATCAAGTCTTCATCTTCTTCAGACAATTCTTCTTCATCTTCAGCCAAATCTACTTTTTCTTGAATAACTTCCTCTTGACACACTTCTTTTTGAACCACAACTTCCTCTTGACACACTTCTTTTTGAACCACAACTTCATCTTGAGCTTCAAACCTCCCCGGGCATGTCCTCTTGTTATGATCGGTACCGCCACACAATGAACATGAATTCCTGCCCTTCAAACTTTTTTCAATTGCTTTCTCTTTTCCTCCTTTGATACGCAACTTTTTTCGTCCTTTGGTCGATCCAACAGTTGGATTGTTAACATCAACAGCAGGCGGCTTCGGAACTCCAACAAGCTGCTCCAAATTATCAGTTTTGTTCTTTGAAGGAGGATTTGGGCAATCAGCTTCAACCTCTTTCTTTAGTGACTTTAACTTTTCAACAAAAGCGCCTAACCTTGGCTCATCTTTACTCAGCAAATGCACACAATGATCAACAATAGAAGTTGCCTCGTTCGCATAATTCTCAACAACCACATTCTTCTCACCATATCTGTTTCTTTTGTTCCTCAAAGCAGCAGGTATAAGGTTCTTCGTCCAACGCCTCAAGATGTATTGTTGTGGAATCATTTCAACATTGGCGTTCTTAAAGACACAAAAAATATGCTTGCATAATATGCCAATTCTCACAAAAAGCTGACATGAACAAACAACTTAACCATCTCCTACGCTCCGCAACACCTTAAAAAGCACAAAAATAATTTTAAAAAACTGCATTGTATAATCATATATGATTACACATAAAAAAACTGGAAACTACAAAAACATACCTTATAAAGCCTATCTTTTTTGAAAAACAGATCAACTTTATCATTTTCTTCAGCTTTATCATTCCCTTTATCCACTGATTAAGGTTTCTTCTTCTTATTCGGCATTTCATAAACATATGGACTCTCTTTGATAATACACACCTCGTATCCTTCAACCAAACATTTCGAATCTATTTGGCAATAAAATAAGCCAACAAATATTTCTTTCTGAACCAACTCAAACAGCAAACGAGTGTAAACATTAGACGCATGACGTTTAATCTTAAGAAGGGTCTTAAGCTTAGGAACAGTATCAATTGTCTTATGATCCATCCTTTTTTGTACATGCATGTGCTTCTCTATCGCCCTCTCAAAACATTTCACAAAATTCATAAGAGTCGAACCAGAATTTGTAAAATGAGAGAAAAAGGAGTTCTCACTCTTTGACCTAGATGTGGTCCTCATCATCACTCTTTGACCTAGATGTGGTCCTCATCAATACAAATTGAACGAATATTAAACATCTTTGTTAACCACTTATGATTCTCCAACTTAAACTCTTTCATCAACTTTCCCTATCTATACTCAAGCTCTTTGGGTCTAATGTACATATTCCATATAATTTTATTCAGCTTCTCTTTAAAGTCAGTCTCATCATAGATTTTTGCACATATCTGAAAGAAGAAAAACAATAAACTTTTAACAATTAATTCATAGTATCAAATGTGATATAACAAATAACTTAAAAATCAATTATATATTAATACAAATGATATCAAACTAAAACTGTATATTGAAATATCATATGTGATTAAACAAAAGAGTACTTAGAAAGAGATAAGAATACCTTAGCAGGAAGCTTTTGGGTGACATGCCACATGCATAGACGATGCTTGGACCCACCAAACTCAGATTCAATAGCATTCCTCATTGCTCCATCTTGGTCGGTGACTACTATACTAGGTTCTTTCCCAAAAGCTTTTATAAATGCTTTCAATAACCAAATGTAAGATTTTATAGTTTCATTCTTCAATAAACCCGCAGCAACCGTAACACACTTCCTGTGATTGTCTATCGCTGTAAACGGAACAAACACCATCTTGTGTCTGAAAAAAAAACCTGAAATAACACAAAACATACTACAACTAAGACACTGCTTACAAAAAAGAATTCTTACTTGTTTGTCTTAAAGGGCATCAAAGGATACAACATCGCCAAACTCCCTGTAATTGTACTTAGAAACTTCAACGGCCTAAAAAATAGTAGTAAGCTCAGCATTCTCAACCAAGTAATCAAACGAAAAGTCAAATACGTGCTTCTTTCTATTTTCCATCTTATGAATAAGCATCTGAGCATCACTGTCTCCTATATAGCAGTTCATACTTCTAAAAAAGTTCTTAAAATCGACAGTAGTACCGTAAACAAGCAAATAAGAACCCTTGATACCGGTTAGAATGTGATGAGCTCTTGTTGCACCTATGTTTACACTAGCAGCTTTCACAATAAATGCTTGCTCCATATAAGTCAACTGCCTCTATGTCTTTGACAAATGCTTATACTCTTCACATTCAAGCTCGTGATTATGAATAGTACCAAACACATTTAGAACAAACTTTCTAGTACAAGTATCCAAATTAAACACAGCACGTGCTTTGCATCCAGTTATATGAAAGTTTGAATTTCTCTTTTGTTTGTCACTGTTCCCTAAATCTAGTGTGTCTACGTGTATTCCTTTAGGGCAACCCATCCTATTGAAAACTAAATACTTTTGTTTAACATCTCCATTCAACATTCTTTCCTGACATGAACGCCTAACTACAAACCTTGCTTCTCCAGCATACTTCATATATGCAACAACATAATCATCAATTGAATCATAAACACTCCCTTTAACTAGTAAAACATCCGCATAAACTTTTGAAATGTAATAAACAGTTCCACCAGGAGTATCAAAATTAGAATGAGTAACAAACGATTCAGGAGTACACAACGCATTCAACTCTGAAAAAAATAAAATAAAAATGAAAAAATAAGTAAGATGTTTCAAGAGAAAATGCAAAAAATCACATATGATATCACAAATTATATATATTATGAACACATGCTGTGATATCATATATGATATCACATATAATATATCTAAAACAAATGAAATATGACATGTCATATCATATATGATATCAAAAATAATATATATAATAAACACAAGTTGTGATATCATATATGATATCACAAATAATATTTATAATAAACAAAGTATGCTTATTAATAAGTAATAAGTTACAAACAGCTTAATTCAGATAATATAAGCACGTAAATTGATTAAAAAAAGCTTATGAACATAAACTTACTCTTAACAGCATGAGTCTCATTACTCTCCTTCTCATAAGCAACAATCTCTTCAGTAAAAGCATTAAGAACAATACCAGACGATACAGAACTTTCAACAAACAACCCCATTCAGACGAAACATAATTATGAGATACAAAATGATCGCGCACTGTAATGGCTAGAATCATAAAACCCTGATTAATAAAATCAATATAAGCTATAAGTAGGTTTATTCGAGAAAAACAAAACTAAAAATAAAAAAATATAATATTAAACAATCAGTTAAATCTTACACCTGATATTTATTAATGAATTAAAGAAGGATATCAACGAAAGAAGAAAAAAAATGATCGATTGAAAAAGACGATGATCAATCGATAAGTTTGTTCTATTAGTTAAGTTATTCGTTGGTCGAAGAGAGAGAAAAAATAGATCGAAGCTAAAACACACACTATGTGTGTGAATTAAATGAGACGGTTACTAATTTTTTTTTATTGGACGAAATAGCCCTTGTAGTGTAAATTGTGAATTCAATCTCATTCGTTGGATCATATGAAGATGGAGGGTGGAGATGAGTCCCCCAATAACCAACAAAAGTTTGGTATTCAAATGAACTTAAATCAAAATCTTAATGCAAAATAATAGAAAAACTCCCCCAAAACTTTAATCACTCGCAACAAAATATATGAAAATCGTAAAATACTAGAAATGACCAAAACAAAAAAACGTTTGGTTTATTAAATATTTATTTTTATGGTTATTCTTGTAAAATAAAAGGTATGATAAATAGTCATATATTTACATATGAAAATCGAATGATCAAATACTTATTTTAGGTTATCAAAGTCTTGATGTGATATTAGATTAGTATCAAAACGATCAACAATTGCAAACATTTAGGACTTTTTAAGTTTAATTGGCAAAGGTCGGCAAGTCACTGGATGTCATTTTCCAAATTGATTATTAGCGATAACGTGAAGTTGAGGGTATTAGCGTCATAATGATTTTATTCTACTTCTAATACTCTATTTTTATTTATTCCAATAAGGTGGCTTAACTAACACTAATAAAAAAATAGTACACT
>BQNB010137444.1:0-10633 GCA_026074375.1 Tanacetum coccineum
CATTTACTTAATTTTTAGGATAATTGTATTTTGAGTATGTGTACAACTTCACTTTTAATTGTCTTTTGTTTGTTAGGGATTGTTACCAACAATCAAGACTTTATTTCCAGCAGCTGAGCACATGTATTGTGTGAGACATATCAATCAGAATATGAACTTGCAGTGGAAAGGTGGAGTGTTTAAAGACCTTTTGTGGAGAGATGCAACATCAACAACAACTGTGTATTTTGACAAGGCCATGGATGAACTGAAAGCCTACAATATCAAAGCTTATGAATGGTTAAAAAAATACCAGCTGAGAATTGGAGTAGATCCCATTTTTTTGGTATGTATTCTTAGTTTCATTTCTATAGTTATATGTTATAGTCTACATGCCTTAGTGAAAAGTATAGTAATCCATAAAATATGACAGGTAGGGCAAATTGTGATTTACTTATCAACAACATTTGTGAAGTTTTCAATAGACAATTACTAGAAGCTAGGGACTCACCAATCATATCTGCATTAGAGTACACCAGAGAGTACCTAATGAAAAGGATAGTATTTGTGCAAAAAGTCATTGAAAAAAGCCAAGGTACACTAAAGGCAAAGGACACAACAAAAGAGGGTGCAAAGCAAATGCAAGTAACCAACAGCCAAGTCAAAGTAATGCAACTGAAGTTAATGCATCTGGATCCCAACCACAAACAAGTCAAGGTAATGCAAGTCAAGGTTTTATGGGAACTCCCTCTGCAAGAACTCTATTTGCAAGCACTCCCTTTGCAAGAACTCCCTCTGCAAGCACTCCCTCTGCAAGCACAAGTGGCCAAAGAATGACAAAGATTATGGAAAATAGGAAATTTAGTCCCATAAAGAAAGCTTAATGTGTTTGCTTTCCACTATCTTTTGTTTAAGACAATTTGTTATGTGTCATTTAGTACTCTTATGTTTGAGACAATATGTAATGTACTTTGTTGTTTAAGGATTTGCAATCCATGACTTGCTAGTTTTATGTTTAAGGTATTATGATGTACTTTGTTTTTTAAGGATTAGTAACCATTGCAAACACAACAACAATGAACATGGGTGAAACAGATACTTCATTCAACTAAAACACTACATAAGATCATACATAAGAGAACCCCAAACAGATTTAACGCTACATAAGATCATACAAAAGATAACCCAAACAATGAACAAGGGTCAAACAGATTATTCATTCAGGGTTCATTACTTCCAAGTTCAACTTGCAGCAACCAATGAATTGTTGGCTTGTTCAAGCTCATTTCTTCCCCGTAGCAATCCACGAATAATGTTCATTGCACGAGCACACATGGGGGGGGGGGATCCAACCAGTAAAAATACCCACAATCATGACCACCCTACATTCAATCAACCTGTGTCAATTATTAACTTTAAAAAAGTAGCACAAATCAACACAAATGAAAACTTACAACTTGGGGGCAAGAATAAAAACGACGGCCAGGGTTGTATCGAGTCCATGAGGTTCGAATTACTGCAGCCAAACCACAATGACAAACCATTATTGAAGTGGAGAATATTAGGGTTAGGGTTTATTTTTTAATTGGGTATTGTGATTGATTTAGGTTTTTTAAAGTGGTAAAGTGTTTTGGGATGGTTTTTATAATACAAGATCTGGTGGTTGGGGTTTATTAACGTTTTTTGTTGTCTAGTGGTAATGAAGAGACCAATATGCCCTCGTGTGCACAGCACGTGGGATCAATCACAGATGGGAGTTAACGACGTGTGGACCCGGGGACTAAATTTGCAACGGAAACTTGAAAATAGGGATTGTCACTGCAATTTTGAAAGTTAAGGTCCCAAACCTGCAATTTAGCCATACCACAGGGACCAAAAATGCAATTAACTCGAGTATTTAATACAATCGTTTAATTTTTTGTATTGTTAAATGAATTTAAAAAAGACATGAAAATGTAAGGAAAATGGGGGTGGCATCCAAGGTCCACCGATATTGCTTTAAACATGTGACGATCTTAAACCATTTTAAGTTCTCAACCACCAAATTGTTATTTAGTGCAAGAGAAGAACATTCGTATTCACCAAGAAACCAATTGTTATTTAGTGATCTCTCTTCTCTTCTTCTAAGTACCAAATATCTAATGTAATTATCTTGTGTATTTGTGTGATTCAGAATAGTGATTGTGAAGTGGTAGATTGGTTCTAGCTAAGATTAGGACTTGATATTTAGCTTAGTGTCGGAAAGCAACGTAAGCGACGTGTAAACGGTTTTCTCCGCCTAAAGGGAGCTTGTTGACATAGTGAAATCTCGAGTAGGATACTCGGGGAGTAGAGTAGGGCGAAGAGGTGCTTCATAGCCGAACCACTATAAAATCTTGGCGTCTTGGTTTGATTGTTCCTTTCTTTATCTCTTTATATTATTGTCATTGTTATTTAGCTTTAGTTTAGTTTGTTGTATTGTTTGTTCATATTATGAATTGGTTAAACATACAACTCAAATCTAAATATTTTGAAAGCAAACTTTTAAAACGTAAACAAACTTGTAAACTATTCAACCCCCCTTATAGTTTCCACAATTGGTATCAAAAGCCAATGTCACTCAAGATTTTTAAAATATACTGTATTTAAAGCTTGGATCGATCTCTGGATTCCGACAAATATCTAGAAGGGCAATCTATGCAAAGACCAGCACTTTTTAAAAGTGATAGTTTTATTTATTGAAAAAATAGATTCAAGACATATGTTAAATCAAAAGATCTAGATCTTTGGCATGTTATTACCAACGGTGATTTTCAACCTATTGTACAAAATCCGGAAACCAAATTAGATGAGGTTATCCCTTTTAATAAACAAACCGATGATCTTAAAAAGTGACTTGCGAAAAATAACAAAGGTAAAATGGTTATCTATAATTCTTTGACTAGAGAAGAATATAAAAGAATTTTCATGTGTGACAAAAGAAATGTAGAAAACATTGTTAATCACTCACCAAGGTAATAGTCAAGTCAAAGATAATAAGATCGACCTTTTGGTTCAACAATATGAACGATTCGTTATTTCCGAAGACGAATCTATAGATAGTGCTTTTGCTAGATTTAATACTATTATTACTAGTCTAAAAGCTCTCGATGAAGGTTATTCTAGTAAGAATTATGTTAGAAAGTTTTTTAGGGCTCTACATCCTAAGTGGAAAGAAAAGGTCAAACGATTGAAGAGTTAAAAAACTTAACGTCACTATCTCTTGATGAACTTATCGGGAACCTCAAAGTTTACGAAATGATCATCAAGAAAGATTCTGAAATAGTCAAAGAAAAAGTTAAAAGGAAATCTCTTGCTTTAAAGGCTAAGAAAGAATCTAGTGATGAAGAGTGTTCGACTTCTGGAAGTGAAGACGAAGAGTATGCCATGGAGGTAAGAGACTTCAAGAAGTTCTTTAAGAGAAGAGGTACATTCGTGAGACAACCTCGGAACGACAAAAAGACATTCCAAAGAAGTCACGATGACAAGAACGGTAAAAGTGATAGAAAATGCTTTAGATGCGGCGACCCGAATCATCTTATTGGAGAATGTCCAAAACCACCGAAAGACAAGAACCAAAGAGCTTTTGTCAGAGGTTCTTGGAGTGATAGCGGTGAAAAAGATGACGAGAATGTCAAAAATGAAATGTGTCTCGTAGCTCAAGCATCAAGTTAGGTATGTTCCGAATCCTCTTACTTTAGTGATGAAAACTCGTCAATAGACGATTTAGTATTAGATAATGAATATGATAAACTATGCAAAATGAGTTTAAAAATAATCACTAAAAACAAAAGATTAAAAGCCACTAGAAATAGTCAAGAAAAATAACTTAGTATTCTAAAAGAAAAAGTGTCTACACTCGAGAAAAACAAGGGAGTTGATCTCGAATGTGTAAAATATCATATGCTTAAACTTGAAAATGAAAATCTTAAAGAGGAAGCTCTTAAACTAACCAAGTTTTAAAAGAGCACACATTGCTTAAATGAAATGTTAAGTAATCAAAACCCCTCTGGTGATAAGTTAGGTTTAGGGTTTAATTCATTTGAAGCATCATCTAGTGGAACTAAGGAAATAAAATTTGTGAAAACTCATAAAAAGCTATCCTTTAATGGAGGTCCTATAAATATGGGCGGCCTCCTTAGTATGCAGGCGGCCCCCAAAGCAATTATGGGACCGCCACCAGCAGTTACACTTGGATCTGAGAAAAGTGTGTCTTTTCATAAATCTATTTTGGGTCCTAGACCAAAACACATAATAGTAAACAATGTCAAAGTTCCCGTTGCTAGTGATAATGAAGTTAAACAATTTTATAAGCCATTGTCAAAACCCGGAGTTGGATTTTTAAAACCTAATTTTAGATCCAAAACTCCATCACCTAGAAGAGTCATCAATAATTACCCTCGTCCTAAGACACCGCAACCAAAAAGAAACGTTGGTCGACAAAATCAACCTCGTGGATTTCCTGTAACTTGGAATAATTTCCAACGTCAAAGTTACATGCCATGGGAAATGTGTCTTCCATTTTCACATCTCAACCAATTGCATCAAATGCAAGGGATGTTTTGCACTAACAACTTTGTACCCATAAGATATTAGGGACCAAATGTTTGCGGTGTTGCCTTATATAAATAGATATGCCTTGGAGTCGACTTGGAGCCCGATGAGTGGATAAAGGATAGCGAATGCTCCAAACACATGATGGGTAACCAAAAGCTCTTCTCAAGCTACAAGGCATACAATAGAGGTAATGTTATTTTTGGTAGTAATCTTCGCGGTAACATCATTGGCAAAGGTACGATTTTGAATGACTCTCAAAATAGATAATGTAGAACATGTAGATAACTTAAGATTTAACTTGTTAAGTATAGGATAAATATGTGATAATAAGTGTAGAGTAACTTTCTCTGAACATGATAGTGAAATTACTAAGGATGGTAAGGTCATAGGTAGAGGTATTAGGAAGAAAGGCTTATATGTGATGAAATTAGGAAATAAGCCTAAAGACCAAATTTGTCTAGCAACGATTGATGAAAATTCCACGTTGTGGCATAGGAGATTAGGTCACGCAAATATGCGTCTCATTCAATCGTTAGCATCTAAGGAATTAGTTAGAAACTTACCTAAGCTTAAGTTTGATCAACACTTCTGTGATGCTTGCAAAATTGGAAAACAAGCTCACGCTAGTCACAAAGCTAAGAATATAGTCTCAACGACTAGATGCTTAGAACTCCTTCATATGGATCTCTTCGGTCCATCCACCGTACGGAGTTACGAAGGAAACCGCTACACCTTAGTCATAGTAGATGACTACTCTAGGTATACTTGGACTAGATTCCTTAAGGATAAAACCGAAGCCTTTGATCAATTCAAAATATTTAGTAAGAAAATTCAAAACCAATTAGGATGTACAATAGTGTCAATAAGAACCGACCACGGTAGGGAATTTGATAATGAGGTGCAATTTGGAGAGTTTTGTAATGCCAATGGAATTACACATAACTTCTCAGCTCCACGCACTCCTCAATCAAATGGCGTGGTTGAAAGGAAAAATAGGACACTTCAAGAAATGAGTAGGACTATGTTGAATGAGCAATCGTTACCATAAAAGTTTTGGTGTAACGCCGTAGATACTTCAACATACATTCTCAACCGAATCCTAATTAGAGCCATCCTAGGAAAAACACCTTATGAACTCTTGAGAGGTAGGAAACCTACTCTTGATTACTTTAGAGTGTTTGGAAGCAAGTGCTTCATTTTAAACACCAAAGACTATCTTACTAAGTTTGACCCAAAGTCATACGAAGGTGTCTTTTTAGGTTACTCCCAAAATAGTAAAGCTTACATCATCCTAAACATTCGATGAAACTCCTCTACCCTCTAAGACATCACCCTTGGTGGATGATGACTTAGATGAAAATGAAGCAATTAGGGATACCAAAAAGAAAAACTTAGAAAATGACATTGAGGATGAAACTTTAGAAATTGACGAAGTAGTCAATATTAAGGAATCTAGGAAGCATCCATTAGAAAATGTCATAGGAAACCTTAACCAAAGAATCCTTAGGTCACAAGCCCAAAACCAAAGTAACTTATTTTGTTTTATATCAACTATAAAACCTAATAATGTGTATGAAGCCTTAACGGATAAAATTTGGATAGTCGCTATGCAAGAAGAATTAAATCAATTTGCAAGCATAAACTGACGTCGTCATGATTTACGAAGCGACGGCGTCAGTACATTGGTGACGCCGTCAGAACATGGACGACCTAAAGGAACTCTAGAAGATTCGGTGTCACGAGATTAAGAATACCATTTAACTCGCACGTAAAGTACCAGATATTATTTTGATCATAACTCCTTCATACGAACTCGAATTTCGACGATTCAACAGCCCACGCGTTCAAAACGAGAAAATATACAACTACGTGAAAAATGTCATGGTGACGGCATCACATGTTATTGGTTATGCCGTCGTGAAGGTCGGTTTAGGTTTTGCCTATAAATACAACCTCATAACTTCATTTTTATCAAGCCCCCAACCCTAAGTCCGATTCTAGGGTTTGGGTAGGTGTTTTTCCAGCAACTTAGAAGACCTAATTCAATCCATAAACATCTTGTAATGGTTTGATTATCATATCTATCTTAATTCATGTCTTTAATTCCTTTTGTTGATTATGATTTCTCTTGCTTGAGTATGCTTGGCTAATTCATCTAGTATTTATTTAGGAATGCATGAGCCTTGTCATTAATTGATTAGATCTTGTTGTTTGTGACAGATCCAATAAGTCTAATTAATTATAGTTTATAATTCTTGTTTCCTATTGCTTCTTGTTGATGGATGTGAACGTTAGGCTCTAGAAAACCAGCTTTTGTCTGTATCGCTGTTGATATGTATATGAAAACGTGATTATGTAGAAAGGATACCATCGGATAACAGTCTTCATACTACCTTGCCCCCTAATATGGTTGATCCACTCTTAATTTATTTAACATGCATTTAATATACCCTTAGTGGCCTTGTAATAGTCTTCATACTACCTTACTTGCGTGTTGCCCTAACGAAATATTAAATAGACGGCGGGTTCGTGTAATTCGTTCATGACTTAGGAAATAATTACACATTACATCTCAAGTGTGACAAATCAATAGGCAGAATTGGATAGCTAGCAAGGAGTGGTGCATCCCAGGTGAATACGCTTCATTGTATAATTGTTATTTTGTTTATTAGTAAGTAATTAGCTCCCCCCCCCCCCCCCCACCCCCCCCCCCCCCCCCCCCCCCCCCCCCCTACTAAAACAGAATTACTAGATGATAGATAGAGTTATTAAATTAAAAAACTCAAAAATAATCTTCCTTCATATACCCTTAGACCTTAGTAAATATTCGATCCGGCCTTCACAGTGTTATTCTTCTAGAGAACGATAACAACTCCCGAGCCTTGCCTATACTACACTACAACGGTTAGGTACACTGCCTAGGGAGTTGTAAAACTCCGTGTAGAAGTCCCTTACGACAACCGCATCAATTTTTTGGTGTCGTTGCCAGGGAATAGCGTAGGTTTCAGATTCAATCTAGCTTAGGTCTACTCACAAGATTCCTATCAAGTGAGATTTAATTTCTTGTCAAGTAGCTTTCTTTTAGTCTATCTCTATCTCTTCTTTGTTCCTTTTGTTCATAACCAAACCTACTCTTTCGTTGACCATCATGCGAGACGAAAATTCAAACCGACCCCGTACCTTAGGAGATTACTCCCGACCTAGCCATGAGGGCTACCAAAATGCCATTGAGCTTCCTGAAGGAGCCAAGGTGTCCCCTATGCGATCTGACACCATCCGGTTGGTGCAAAACGGATGTGCATTCCATGGACTTATGTCCAAAGACCCGATCCAACATCTTAAGGACTTCATCAGGATTGTAGATTCCATTGACCATAATGGTGATACAAGAAATACCACTTGTTTGCGTCTATTCTACTTTTCTCTTCGTGGCCAAGTTATCAATTAGCTTGATCGTCTACCTGCGGGATCCATCTCGAATTAGGATGATCTTACCACTCGTTTCCTCGCACAGTTTTTCCCACCAGGAAGAACGGCTAAACTTCGAAAGGATATCTTGATGTTTCAACAATGTCAAGACGAATCTCTCTATGACGCGTAGACTCGTTTCAAGGACTTACTTCGAAAAGTCCCTCATCATGGTCTTGATCTATGGCTTCAAGTTCAAATCTTTTATGATCATGTCGACTACACCACCCAGATGGCCATTGACTATGCAGCAGGCGAGAGACTTAGAAAATTAAGGCCGAAAGAAGCATGGGAAACCATCGAGGATTTAGCCCAACACGAAGAAGAAGAGTGGAACGACCCAATCTTTCCCCAAAAAGGAAGTCCCGACTACATAGATGCCACTTTAGAACAGGAGTTAGAAAGTATGGAGTGTCGAGTAGAATCTTTAATGAGGAATGAAGTGCTATTGGAGTATGAGGTAGGATTCACGTTTCCCAAAAGGCCTTATCAGGAGGAATTAGAGGCACGAATACTGAATTTAATTGATCATCAGGAGGATCAAGTTAGGCAATTAGAGGAAGATATGAGAAAAACAAAAGACACGTTTATGTGTCTTGCAGATAGTTTAATAGCAACCCTGAAGGTCAAAATAGAGGCACAAAGAGTTCATTCCACAAAAATAGAAAAGATCACTAGATTTCCTACTCACACCCCTACCGTAACCCCTGAAACACTCAAGCCTATCATGGTGCATAGGGTCTCGATGATTTCTAATATTAAACCCACTATCTATAGAACCCCTCACCAACACCTAAATTCCAACCTCAAAATGCCAATACTTCATTCATTTGAGGAAAATAAGCTTGAGTATGAAGATGAAGATGAAGTCGAGATAAAGATGATGGGAACCGGAATGGATAAAGAACCGTTGGAGCATAATCTTTACAAGAATGACATAACATCAAGTATTTGTCATAATTTTTCTCCAATTTCAAATCCACCCATCAAACCAAAGGATTCGGGTAGCTTTAGGATGAAGGTAGTAAAACCCTTGACCATTCATACACCACCTTCACCCCACGTGGCATACTTCCATCAAAATGGTATGTATCGCTACTATCACCCACACTTAACCTCAAGTGTAGGGGAGACCCACCTTTTACGCGTCAAATAAGCGTAGAGTCAGGCTCGTGACTCGAACAAAAACAAGCGCTTGTTGGGAGGCAACCCAATCTTTTATTTCTTGCATATTAGGTGTGTCTTGTGTGTTTTGTGTGTCTTGTATGTCTTGTGTGTTTGTTTCGAGTCATATGATTGTATTGTCAAATCTCAGGTTTTATGCAGTATTTGGTACAGGAAATAACTTAGAAGATTGCGTACAGGAAATTTTTCATCAAAAACAAAAAGTAAATTTTCACAGAGTGTGGAGACGGCGTCACAGATTGTACGCGACGCCGTCAGCTCGACCTCTGTGACGACGTCAGGATATTCCTGACGGCGTCATGAGGCCAGCTACTAGAAAATTCAAAATTTTTAAGTATTTTTGAAAATATAACTTGTGTAACATCTAAAATATGTAATTCTTTTGTAAATCTGCAAAAACCTATGATTATGACATTACTCTCATCCTATCTTTATTGCTTTCATAGAGTCTAAACTTAGTTAATGAGGTTGTATTTATCGTTCACCCGTGGATTTTACGCTTGGTGTAGTTGTCTTTGTCTTTGATTACAGGTTATATTTGATGAGAAGAAGCTTGGAAGTTCTTAGGAAGTTTCATTGGACAATTCTTGGAGGACGATTTAACCAGTTATCGCATGTTTCTTCTCCAATATTGAGCAAACCAAGGGAGTACTAGTTCCTTTTACTTGTTTTCTTTTCCCTTTATTCGTTTTTACGGGTACTTCTATAGAACATTGGGGACAATGTTCAACTTAAGTGTAGGGGGAAAATAAGCCTTAGAAACTATTCTTTCATTTGTCATTCGCTTTGTCTTTAAAAAGATGGGTAATATATCGAAACATAGCATAAAAGTGTGATTTTTACCAAAATTTAATTTTTTTTACGACACACACCAATGAAAACCAAGTATTACTAGCGTCCCATAGATAGGAATCAATATGACTAGCATAAAAACCCTCAAAATTCCACCCCCACAATGTGAGGTTCGCCCTTAGATATTATACCTTTAGCTTGTTCGAGTTAAGGAGTGAGCAATCATGTGTGTATATTCCATCGTTACGAATGTGTATGCGTGGTTTTGTCTCCTTTTTTGAAACATTGGTATCGGTTATTTTAGTATTATTATAATGTATCGGTAACATATTAAATTCTAGAACTTGTTTTTGTGATGCATCCCGAGACCGCATAGTAAGTATTAGGATTTGCTGGATAAGAGGCATTAGGAATAACCCATGTTTTAAACCTGTAATTGTTATGATGGTCACAATGATCATATAACTATCCCACACCCTTGCCATGCACTCACCTTTAGTGCAGGATACCCTAGTACAACCCTTCGAGCCTATCATTTTTCATGGTTCTTGTAATTTTCTAGTTAAGCCGGACTATTAATTGAAGAGCATTGTCACCCTTAAACCAATCGTTAGACCCAAAAAGCCTTAGCCTA
>BQNB010137445.1:5734-17851 GCA_026074375.1 Tanacetum coccineum
CGCATAGTCCTTGAAGGACTTAACATTGTTAAGTAGAATGGGTTATAGGACTTAACGGTTGGGCTTAACACAGTTAAGTGTTCTAAGGGTTTTGGGCTTTGAAATTGGGTCATGTATAAAATAAAATGGATTTGGGCCTTTTTAGCTTTTAAGTCTTCATATGATACATTAATGGGCTGACCTAGCCCATTAGATAGGTACGGGTGGGCCCATTAAGTATTTCTTCGTTTTTGGCTTCGGCTTTGACTTTGACTTTGTCGGGGTTGACTTTGACTTTGACGGTTGACTTTGACTTTTTCACGCTCTTCTATTCAGTGCTCGGTTTTGTTCGTTTTTGCTTGATTTTTTGTCCTTTTGTCGGATATCCGTTTTCTGCACAATATAAGTGAAAACATACAAATACAATGTATTTTTGGTACGTTTTTGGTCATTTAAGTCTGGTTTTAATAGAAAATGGTATGTGTAATTAAGCACATACCAATCTATTTAATGCATTAGCGTTTACCTCACAACAAGGCAATTAATGGTTCATCAAATAAGGGACTTCGAAAATAGCAACTCATGCGGAAACAATCTCATAATTGGTTCCAGCATACCATAAAAGCATATGTGTTCGATTTATAAAATAAACATGCATCCCCCTCGCGGGTTTAAAATATTTAAAAGAATTTAATGCGAGGCTATGAACTCACCTTAAGCAAATAATCTAAATTAATCAATCAATCAACAAGCGCAATAAACTTCACGTCTCAACCACGACCTATATAGTACATATATAGCGGCACATGACTAAAAGTATAACATATCATATATTGCACACATGCATATATATATATATATATATATATATATATATATATATATATATATATATATATTTTATATATTATTATATCATTATACTATACACAATCATATACTAAAATCTCCAAGTGCGACGCAAAACATTTCGCTTTGACTTAACAATATCACAATGTTTTCAATAAAGTTTCCATTTTTAGAAAGCTTGCCAAAAGCAAAGATAATGTAACCCAAACTTATCATTTCATCTTAGATTAACTAACATTACGAATCATTTGCTTGTTATAAACTATATTCAAATGTATACTCAAGTTTGACTTTTAAAAGTCAAACTTCGTAGTTGACTTTTTACCCAAAAATAACACAAACTTAACTTGGCCGTAAAATCTTCGTTTTTAGAAGTTACAAGGCCTACCTTATATCAAAACGGACCTTAGAACATCATCTATCATATTATAAAGCCTAATTTAGATTTCAAAAATTTCTCAACACGCTATAGTCAAGTCAAACTTTCTGGTCAACAAAAGTCAACACAAAGTCATACCAAAACTCATTGTTACCAAAATCCAACCATTCCAACATGTTTAACTAGCCTAAAAACATGTACTTAAACCATCAAACTCGTGTTCATACTTGAAATACTTTCAAACCCATTTGCACTTGAATCAACTAGTTACAATCACATATATGCAATAACTACTTAATTTATCAACACATAATCACAAGTAAATACTCACAAAGCAATAACAAGACTCGACTTTGCTTCCCCCTTGACCAAACCGTATGGACAAAACAAGCAAGACAACCAAACAACCTTTTTAAACCAAACCACTTCAATATAACAATAATCTATCAACTAGAAACACTTCCTTATACACCAAATCAATAGCAATTGACCAAAAATCCAACTTTCTCAATACTTATTGCATGTGAGGTTTCTTTAGTGGGAAATGTAGAGGATTGAACAAGGATTAATATGGTGTAATCGAATTTAATTGCATGTAAGTAACAAATTCTTTACAATGATTTGTGTGTGTGTGTTATTTCGAACGGCAACAAGGAGGGGAAGACAAGAAAAATGAATTTTTTTATAAAAGAATGAAATGATAGATATGGTGTTCTATTTATAGAATTAGACTTTGATATATTGGCAAAACTAGTCCCTCCATACTTCTTCTCTTTTAAAACTAGTACAAGTCGTCTTTTTATTAATAAAAATCGGCCATAAACACGAGTCACACCACGTTTGTAAATATTTTAAATTCGTCCCACTAAATATAGTTTAAAACCTTCATTAAGACGTTAAACCTCGTAAAACACGACCTTTAAACACGGTTTTTACAAAAACTCAGGGAAACGACGAAAAATACAAAATTAACATATTTACGCTCTCGGAGCGGTAAAATAAATTTTTCTGACCTTCTTAAATGCTAAAAACAAATAGAAACTAAATCACGGAATGAAATTCACCAATAAATAGAAATTCTCATCAACCACATATAGCATAACGACTATAATTATTTACGTAAATAAATAAATAACTATCGTAGCTAGGGGTAAACGTTGACATGAAACTCGGGTTGTTACATTATCCCCACCTTTAGGGAGTGACATCCCGGCACTCAGCTTGTGAATATCTATAGATCGTTGTAGCTCTAGTTTGTTAAGAACTAATCTAGGATGATGATAACATAGGCTGAATATTCAAACATAGAATCAATATTATCATAACAAGGTTTTACCAAACATTCACCACAGCCCCAATATTATTTGATCAAGATAATACGGTTACATCAATGAACTGTAACAGGGATCAAGGAAAACCTTGATTACCTTGAAGCTACATACACCAACTAGACGTCTACATTGATCCAAAAAAGTGTGTGTATGTACACAAAGGATCAATGTAGACGTCTAGTTGGTGTATGTAGCCTCAAGGTAATCAAGGTTTTCCACAGGACCCACGTCTAGCTACATCTTAAATGGCCAATGCTAACATGGACTTGAACGTACTCCGCGAGCTTTTTGTGCAACGCACAACGCCTTCCATTGCGATACCATGAGCAAACCATATCACCAACTCACATTCCAATGGCTTATTCTATCTATCCGCATAATCCTTCTGGCGACTATTGACAGTTTAACTAACGATTTCTTAAGTCTGGACAGCCTTCCTTAGTCCCGTATCGCAGAACACACTCTAGACCGGTGAGTATTGGCATGTCCCCCAACCTCACTCCATCTTATTTTTACATGCGATCTACACTTTTCTTCCATACAAAGCTTCTTCCTATGGTACAGTCCTTAATACTCTTGCGTGTAACTATTATTATACGAAACTTCGACCAATAGGCAAATGGCGATTCCAACTTTTTACACCCATACACATCATTCACAAACAAGTATACCATGATCCGTGAAGGTCGGGTGAGGATTCGAACAAACATGTTTCTAGCAGATTATTTTAGTGAGATAGAAAGGGATATAGTGTTTTCTAAAGAAGGAAATACACACCTCATTACAAGTGAAATGAATCCTCACCCCTCTATGGAAGTATGGAGGGGATCTATAGCCCGGGACACAATCTACTTACTACACTTGACATTTCTAATCCCTGTGTGTCCGGCTAATATAAACTAATGTAATTCCATATTAGCCGACATATTTTAAGGCTAACAATCTTCCCCAATATTGGTGGGCATTACGAATTACTTACACGAGTTTCTAACAAGTACAAATACAACAAAGTAAAATGACATCCGAGGCGCTTCCAATGCTGAAGATGACGTCTTTGTCTTCTAGTCTTGAAACTTGTACTCCAGCTTGGATCTTCTTTGTCTTTAACATTTTTCAGGAACCAGTGAATATGCATGAGTTGGATTAACTTCCCCCCAATTCATGCAGCATGTCTTTAAAAGCTTTCTTCATAGAATCCTTTTTGGCGAAGTTTCTGAATCAACTTCCCCCCAAACCAACATCCGTATCTTGAGCAGATTCTGAAACGTTGATGTAGCTTGAATGATCTTCTAACATTGACATTTAAAGTGCACAGCGGAATTTTGTAGAAGAAAAAGTCAACCACACCATCTAATACTGCTTCTATACTGTATCAGATATGGGTGGTTTGGTGAATATCTATTCGGGGGTATATGCGAGAAATCAGCAACAATTCTTCTTACGCTTGTAGAATACTTCACAAACCATACTAAGTAAAGTAGTATGAACTAATTCCCCCTGAAAGTTGACCTGAATACACCAAAGTACCAAAGTACACTATTTCCCATGATGGTTTTTGAACTCTTCGGAAGCATCATTGACGTGTATGACCATTTACACGAGAAGTTCTTGTCATAAGCAACAATCTTGAAAAGTTATGAAAGACATTGAAGAACTTTGAAAGATTTTGCTGAGATTGTGAAGTATCATTGATGTTTTGTAGCTTCAAATATCCCGTGAGAGTTGCTGATCACATCTCAACCTTATACTCTCTGGCTAACTTACCAACCTCGTATTTTGTCGGCTATTGTTGTGACCACTTGGTGAAGTAAACCCGATATACCAAACTTGAAAATGAAGTAACATTCCCCAAATTTGTTACTTAAACTTGCACTGTTGTTGATTGAAGAATGGTGCAGAAGAAAGCCTCTAAGTACCCTATACACTCAACTAAGAGCCAAAATAAGTACAACACCTCTTGAAACTATCCACATATGCATCTGCATGTGACACTGAATACTACAATGTAACTCCTTAAAGTGATAGCTATAACCTGTGAGTACTACAATGTAACTCCTTACATCGGGTATAACTAGATAATCCAAGTCTCAATCATAACTGTATATGTTCAAGCAAGTCATCAATCGATAGATTGGGTTTTAAGAAAAGGGGTAGAAACTAGAAGGAATTATCGATGATGAAATAAGTAAACGCCTTCGTGAAACCCACTTCAAACTCAAATAAGGGATATCAAATCAACTTCGTGATCACTTGACATTAAAATCCGAATTCCATAGCCGTTTTGACGTTTAAGTGAATCTTATTCGGATCGTTTGTAGTGTTATGTATCATGTTTGTTTTGTTGTTGTTCAAGAATGTCGTTAAACATGACAAATGCTATTTTGAATGTCGTTAATGAATAAACATCGTCTAGTCCAACTTGACGTTAAAGTGTTTTTATACCCGGCTCAATCCATTAACCAGACTCACTATCAACTTTAACACCAGCCCAATAATAATGATCAGCCATCACACTAAAAATTATTCGGCCCACCCTTTTGTGTTAAGCCCGGTTGCCATCAAATTAACACTCGGCCCATTTGTTTTCATAGTAATTACCAATCACCAGCCCAACATTTAATTATAACACAAGCCCGGTTATGCCTAGTCCAAATCACTCGGCCCATTCAAAGATTATAACCCGGTCTATAAATTTGGATTTAGGGAAATAAATATGACATTGAATCCCTGATAACACTCCCCACTAAACCTAATCACATTTGTACTTTCACACGCATCCAATATCATCTCTCCCCAAAAAAACAAATCTCACTTCCATTCTTTAATCTGAATCACCATTTTCTCTCACTTCCCAGAGTGCATAGTCTTGGATCTGAAAGTACTGCTTAATCCTTATAGCCCACATCTCATACTCCCTTAATTTGAGTATGGGAAGCTTTGCAGTAGGACCACTATTTTGCTCTGATACCACTTATTGATCCCAAACCTAGATCGATTCCTTACCTTGTAAAGAGTATGTTACCTTGGATAAATCCAAAATAACAATAGTAGAAACTTTGTGTATATATCAAAGAGTATGCGGAATCTACTCTTTAATATCTAGAAGATATATCAATGGAACAGTGAATATGAATGAATGAACACACGATGTAACAAAACGCTTCAATATTATTAATGATAATAATACGAGTACTCTATCTTAGTACTAGGGTTACAACCTTGAAGCTTACAAGACTCGTAAACTCTGGATCTGTGTATGTGTGTTTTTGATGATAGATGTGATAGACGTGTTATTGAGATGTCTCAACTAATGCCTTAGAGCCTCTTTTTATAGACTAAGGAGTCCTAGTCGGCTTGCAATATATTCCTATGATATCTCAATCTTTTCTAAACATTAACGTAATCTTCTAAATAAATACATGTATATCTTGTACATAAATATCTCAACACTTATCTTCACACGTATTCTTGTTCTCCAAACAATCTTTATCTCTTTAACTCGTCTTTATCCTCTTGACAGTAGAAAGTCTTCAAACAGTCGTAATCTTTCCACCAGCAGCACTAATAGACATAAGCAGTAGTAATATTAGTACTAGCAGTACTAATATACACTAACAGTAGTAACATGTACTAGCAGTCTTAACTTTTACTACTAACAGGACTAACTACTTAGCTTATATTTTAGTCTTCAACACTCTACAGTCTTAACTTCAACTAACAGCAGTAACTTTATGCTATCAGTACTAAATTATACTAACAGTAGTAACTAGCAGTGGTAACATTATACTACTTGTACTAACCACTTAGCATAATTTCCATTATGTACCTGAGCAGCAGTAACTTCTAAGAATCCATGAAGTCTTTTAAGACCCAACATTGAATTTATTCCATCGGAATTACAACATCACCTTCCGGTAAACACTTCTTAAGATTCGAAACATGAAAAGTACTATGAATTTCCTTCAATTCTTCAGGCAACTCCAACGTATAAGCTACAGGACCCACTCTAGCTATAATCTTAAATGGCCCAATGTAACGTGGACTTAACTTTCCGCGCTTTCCGAAAAGCACAGCGCACTTCCATGGCGATACCTTGAGCAATACCATATCACCAACTTCAAATTCTAATGGCTTAAGTATTTTATCTGCATAACTCTTCCGGTGACTACGAGCAGCTAACAAACGATTCTTAATCTGGACAATCTTCTCAGTCGCATCGCGAATCAACTCTGGACCGGTGAGTTGGCTATCCCTAACCTTACTTCAGCATACAGGTGATCTATACTTTCTTCCGTACAAAGCTTTATATGGTGCAACCTTAATACTTGCGTGATAACTATTGTTATATGAGAACTCGACCAATGGCAAATGGCGATCCTAACTATTTCCAAAGTCAATCACACATGCACGCAACATATCTCCCAGCGTTTGTATTGTCCTTTCACTTTGACCATCCATTTAAGGGCGGTAAGCGGTACTCATATCCAAATTCGCCCTAACGCCTTCTGAAGTGATCTCCAGAAATTTGACGTAAAATGGCTATCTTGATCCAAAATGATCAAAACAGGTACACCATGCCTACACACTATTTCCTTCAAGTATAATCGCATGAGTTTCTCCATACTATCCGTTTTCTTCATAGGCAAGAAATGAGTTAATTTGGTCAATCGGTCGACAATAACCAAAATCATGTCATACCCACACAACGTTCTCGGCAGTTCGCTCATAAAATCCATAGTAATTCTTTCCCACTTCCAAACAGGAATCTCATGTTGTTGCAGCAACCCAGACGGTTTCTGATGCTCGGCCTTAACTTTCGCACAAGTCAAACACTTACTAACATACGTGGCAATACCCGCTTTCATATTCGGCCACCAATACAACAACTTCAAATCTTGATACATCTTATTCGATCCCAGATGGATAGAATACTTGGACTTATGTGACTCATGCATAACCAAATCTCCCAATCCACCGAATCGCGGCAACTAAACACGATTCCTAAAACAACGTGTTCCATCAGGGCGAAATTCAAATATCGGCTTAATCAATCTCCCAAAATGTTCTGCTTTTACATTCTTTCTTTTCATGGCTTCTCCCTGAGCTTTACGAATCTGCTTCGGTAAATCATTGTGAGCAGTCATCATCAAAGCTCGAACACGCAATGGCTTATCCCTTCCCTTCTGACTTAAGTAGTCACCTACCACATTCGCTTTTCCAAGATGATACCGAATTTCACAATCATAATCACTTAACAACTCAATCCACCTTCGTTGTCTCAAGTTCAACTCTTTCTGATTCAGAATATATCGTAGGCTCTTGTGATTGGTGAAAACCACACACTTTGTCCCATAAAAATAATGTCTCCATAATCTAAGAGCGAAAACAACGACTCCTAACTCCAAATCGTGAGTAGTGTAATTTTCTTCATGGACCTTCAATTGTCTAGAAGCATACGCTATCACTTTCTCTCTTTTCATCAACACGAATCCATAACCTTTAAGAGATGCGTCACAATACACCATGAAATCTTCCGTTCCCTCGGGCAACGCTAAGATCGGTGCACTACACAACTTCTGCTTCAACATTTGAAAAGCTTCTTCTTCTTCTTCTCCCCACTCGTATTTCTTATTTTTCTGAGTCAACTTAGTCAGTGGCTTAGAAATCAAAGAAAATCCTTCAATAAACCTCCGATAATACCCAGCCAATCCAAGAAATTGCCTCACCTCCGTCGGCGTCGTCGGTGCAGCCCAACTCTTAATGGCTTCGATCTTGGCAGGATCAACATGAACACCACTACGATCAATCACATGACCCAGAAATTGTACTGAATCTAGCCAAAAATCACACTTCGAAAACTTGGCGTACAATCTCTCTTTCTTCAGCAGCTCCAAAATAATCTTCAAATGCTTTCCATGCTCTTCTTCGTCCTTGGAATAAACCAAAATATCATCGATGAACACTATGACGAACTTATCAAGATATGGCTTGCATACTCGATTGATCAAGTCCATAAACACAGTAGGCGCATTAGTCAATCCAAATGGCATTACTTGGAACTCAAAGTGACCATACCGAGTTCTAAATGCAGTAATCGGAATGTCTTCCTCTTTAATGCGTAACTGGTGATATCCTGATCGCAGATCGATCTTAGAATACATGCTAGAACCTTGCAACTGATCAAATAAATCATCAATTCTCAGAAGAGGATAACAATTCTTGACAGTCAACTTATTCAACTCACGATAATCTATACACATCCTAAAAGATCCATCTTTCTTTTTCACAAACAACACCGGTGCTCCCCACGGTGATGAACTCGAACGAATAAATCCTTTCTCCAACAGCTCTTGTAATTGTACTGACAACTCTTTCATCTCAGACGGTACCAATCTAAACGGTGTACGCGCAACAGGTGCGGCCCCCGGTACTAGATCAATTCGAAACTCTACTTGCCACGGTGGTGGTAGTCCTGGCAGCTCCTCAGGAAACACCTTAGGAAAGTCACGAATTACAAGCACGTCTTCCATTTGTTTCTCCTTTGATTTCTTCTTCGTAACGTGTGCCAAAAACAAATGACAACCTTGCTCGACATACTTACGGGCCTTGATACACGAAATAATCTTTAATCGAGATCCACCTTTGTCACCTTCAACTACCAACGTTTTATTCCCATATGGTATACGAACAACTTTCCCGCCACAGACGATAACGACATCGTGCTTGACAAGCCAATCCATACCGATGATGACGTCAAACGTACCAAGCTCAATCGGCATAAGATTAATTTTAAAAATATGGTTCATTAAACTCAAAGTGCAAACTTTCAAAACAGTGTTTGTACTAACTACCCTTCCGTCAGCTAACTCTACTTCATAACTATCCTCTATTTTAATCGGTTTGATATTGAGCAATGAACTAAATCTAGTGTTCACAAAACTCCTATCGGAACCCGAATCAAATAAAACAGAAGCATAGCGGTTATTTAGCAAAAATGTACCAGTAACCACATTCAGACCCTTCGGCTCAGCGTCCTTAATGGCATAAGCTCGACCATGAACTTCTCTAACTTCTTCTTGCTTTACCTTCTTCGGACATCGGTTCCTAGTATGACCTTGCTCAGCACAATCATAACAAGTCCAAATAGGCTGAGCGTTAGCACCCGTAGCAACACTCTTCTCCTTACAATACCTTGCCTTATGTCTAACCTTTCTACTTGATCATACACTGACCAACATGGCGAGTAAAACAACGTTCACACAAAGGAATCTTTCCATCAGTAGGAGTGGTAACCATGGCTCGCGCATTTCCTATCTTTTGGTTATTCTGCAAAGTCTGACGAGAGTTATCCTTTTGATTGCCCTTACCACTACTATTTCCACCTTAAAGGTTTTCCCACTTTCGCTTCTTACCTTCCAAAATTCTTTCATTTCTAGCTTACGACTTCTGCTCCATCAACTTATGAGCCATACGTACTGCTTCATTCAAATCAGCCAGCTTAGACGATGTCACTTCACCCTTGATGTTATCCGTTAAACCCCGAATATAAGCATCAACCTTTACTCTTTCTGGCTCTACCATTCTCGGACACATCAATGCAAGCTCATTGAACCTCTAAGTATAAGCAACAATGTCATACTCCTTAATCTTCAAGTTCTACAACTCGTGCTCCATACGTTGTATCTCTTCTATCGGACAAAACTCAGCAGTCATCAGTTGCTTCATCTCAGTCCAAGGCATTTGGTTCACAGTCTCCAAACCCATAGTTGCAACTTTAGTTATCCACCAAGTTAAAGCTGGTCCTTCTAATGTAGCAGCAGTAAACTTTACCTTCTTACCCTCGGCACATTCATTGATCTCGAAAACACTCTTAGTTTTCTCAAACCACCTTCGCAATTCGACAGCTCCTTCGACCCCACGAAAAGCAGCAGGATTGCACTTCATAAACCCAGCAAAAGTGCATTCACGAACAGCAGGTGCAGTGTCTCGACCTCTAACTGGCCCAGATCCACTAGCATCTTTCCTAACATTCGCTTGCCTTGCCCGCTCAGCACCAATAGCGGCATCAACACTTTTCATGATCATTCGGCGAATAGCAGCTTGAGTCATAGGTGCAGACTTTGGAGGCATGATTCTGTCACGTCACATAGAAAACGATCTGGTAAGCATTCATAACATGATATTCTCATAACATGATATAATGACAAATCAACCACAACAACAGCCACCCAACATCAAGTAGTTAATCAAAAGATAGTCATTCATTTTTTATCACGAAGATTTAATACATAGTTGCATTGTTTCATGAAATGATACAAATCATTACAACCAATAGTACTAGTTCTACCAACTGAGGACTCAATTTAGTGATTACATAACAAAAGAAACTACAATTGAAACTAAACTACTACACATCAGGAGGAGATCCTCGCGGCTCAGACAAAGGAATCTTCTCATCTTCAATCAGAACATCAATAGCTTCATTCGGTCTTTCTTTAAACATAAATCCCCTACGAATCATCTCTTGATAAAACTTATGAGCTCAAACCCTAGTCCAATAGAGATCTCTCTCGACTCCTTCATTTTGCATACGAAGGAATGTGTTGCTCAACCTTGCTTTTTCAAGTTCCTCCTTCAGTTTATTACACTCAGCTTTTTCTTCAACATTACCGAGCTTTTCAACCAACTTTTCCATTGCAGTAGTTCCTTGTTCCACACTAGAACGCACTTCATTACACAAATTCAAAATCAACTTACCATAAAACTTATCCTTTGCCTCTCCTTTCTTCTCAACCAATGCATGTGCCGTCTCGCAACCACACAATCATCTCAAAAAATTGACCATTCGACCAAAAAGAGAGTCAATATCCCGTCTCATGAAGCCAGGTAGCAATCTATCACTGTCCTCTTGAGGAATAGCGATAGTAGACGATTCACCTACCTCATAGACATTAACAGGAACAGTCTCATCCTCATACTCAGTCGGATTCTCAACCTCAATCTCATCATTAGGTTCAAACTCAGAAGCAGGCGGTGGAGGATTAAGAGGATCCACCTATTCGTAAGGATATGTTAACTCCGGCTTATTTTCATCTTCCTCAATGTCGATTTCCATATCATCTACTTCTTGAGGATCTTCTTCTTCCTCAAATTCATCTTCTTCTGGGTCTTCGTCTTCATCTTCTAAGATAGGCTCGGGAACAATAGGAACATCATCATGTTGATTTGGCTCAACAACAGGTACGTCATGATCATGTGGATGATTCACGTTTGCCATGATAGTCTAGAAAATACCATATAATACTTACTTAATAGCGTATTGTTAGGAATTATTATAAACAGACTTAAGTCTGGTAGTTATAGAATTAAGTCTGGTAGACATAGTTAAGTCTGTCAGTACTAAGTTAAGTCTGGCAGAACAATAATTAGTTCTGTTCTTGTCTAGTTAAGTATGCTCTATAGATAAGTGTTATCTTAGAGATATATTAGGAAAAGATATATGTTATCTTTTCACACGTTTTGTATAGCCTTTTAGGGTTTCCTTGGTGTATAAAAGGAACCCTGCGGCATAGAGTTTTA
>BQNB010137446.1:0-17851 GCA_026074375.1 Tanacetum coccineum
GATTGATTTGCAAGTAAGGAATATGATGAAGCATGTTCATATTGTGAGTTTTGACCAGAAGGATTAGAAACACCATAAGCGGTACTAACATCATTAGTACTGCTAGTGTTCTCAGAGACAAATGCTACATTCTGTGTGCTAGAGGATGATGCAGTAGAGCCTTTAACATCATTCTCAAAGACTCTTAGATTATTATACAGATCATCAAAGCTGAGACTGTCCACTCCTGGCTTGGTCCTCATGATCAAGGAAACTTGAGACCAGGCAGAAGGTAGAGATCTAAGGAATTTCTGATTTGCATCGTTAGTAGAGACGCCTGCACCATGAATCTCTAATTGACTCAGAAGACTTTGAAACCTGTCATAGCCTTTATGTAGTCCTTCTGAGTTTGATACATAGAAGCCTTCAAACTGTTGCTTTAGAATATACTTCTACATCTTCTTTGATTCATCATTTCCACCAAATCTAGATTTGATGGCATCCTACATCTCTTTAGCATCAGTTATTTTATGAAATTTAGCAAGATGATCTTCTGGTAAAGCCATAAGCAAAGTGGTCCTAGCTTTTCTTTCTCTTTCTCTGGCTAAGATCTCTTCTGCAGTCCTTGAAGGCAGAACCTTGATTTGACCTTGCGTATCTGTGGTGATTGATACAGGTCCATTTCCATTGTGTATAACTTCCCAGATAGGATAGTCTGTATGGGCTAAATAATGTTCCATTTTCATGTCCTATATGTCGTATTCTCCCTTCTTGAGAATAGGAAGTTTGATGGTTGAAACAGTGTGAGGAGTTTGTTGTGTTGGTGTTTATGATGGTAGTGGTGGTGGTGGTAGTGGAATATCATCTTGTGATCCAGCCATTGAATTGCTTTGTAAGATAGGGGTTTATAACTGGTTTTTGTTCTTCTTACTCAGAGTTTCTCACAGGCTCTGATACCACTTGTGAGTCCCAAACTGAACAGATCTTTGCAGCCTGCTAAGGGTGATAGCCAACTTGTATAAATACAGATTGACTATAGAGAAACACTGACTATGAATACTTATTGTATATGCGGAATCTACACAATAGTATTAAGAAGAACAATGAATACTAAACTTTGATTTCTATTAATCTGCTAATATGATTACAGATTACTAACTATGAGATATGATTGTATGAGATGAGATCTGTGTGTTATCAATGTGTGTCATCTCTCTAATGCCGTAGGGTTCCTTTTATAGACCAAGGATAAACCCTAACAGGCTTACAAAACGCGTAAAAGATAATACATATCTTTTCCTACAATATCTCATACATATCTCTTAAACGGTACTAACTATTTTATACTAACGGTACTAACTATCTGAGCAGTACTTAACACTTTGTACTGTCAGTACTAACTATAACTAGCGGTACTAAGTATATACCTAACGGTACTAAGTCAGGAATGTATAATTCCCAACAGAGATTCCAACCTTCTCATAATATTCACGCAAAGTTTGATTAACAAATTCAGTTCCATTATCTGTTCTGATTCGTCGGACAGGTACTTTCAGCCGCACTTGGATCATCTTGAGAAACTTGATTATGAAATCTGGAGCTTCATCTTTTGACCTTAAGCACTTAACCTATGTAAATCGAGATTATAGCGACAATGAAGAGGATGTACTTCTTTCCCATTACACTTGCGACACGCGTCTTGTCATAAAGATCCATGTGCAGAGATAGAATTTTCTGGTGGGTGTCTTCTAGATTTAGGTTTGTGGGGTTCTTCTTGCTTTTGCCCGTTGCACATGCCAGAACACCAATGTCCTTTTCACAATTTAGCTTAGGAGACCTCGAACAAGACCATGTCTAGCTAAATGGTTTGATATGCAACTAAGTTTCAGAGAGAAGATGTCGGTGCCATAGCAGGCTTAGTCTTTGAGGCCTTTGACAAGAGACATATAGGAGAGGACGCCATCATATCTCCAAGAGACAGAGTATACAGATTGTTTCGCCTTGAGATCCAGTCAATAGATCAACTCCTTCTAAATTGCGAATGATGCAGGTGTGTTAATGAATAAGCAACTTTAAGTTTGAATTCAAATTGCCCAACAACGAATAAGTTGTGTCCAAGTTCCTTCCACATTAGTAAACCATTGAATATGTAACTTTCCCAATATGATAATCACAATATCCTATATCTTTTGCCCACATGATCATTTCTGAATTTGATATACCTAACAACTTAATGACGAAATGGTGAGATGAGAGCGATCTACGGTTTTATGCTTGGAGCAGCCGGAGTCCAAATACAGAGATACAATTTGGTCGCCTTATCATCAGAGAGGGAAGATGGAACATCAGAAAACTATGATCCTCAAGATTTACTGGGTTCCTTTTTGTTAGCAGATACATATTTAAGAACCTTAGATTTGCTAACAGGAACATTAGTTTTAGATTTCCTAGGTTTCCGTGAGTAAACCAATGTTACGACAGGTTTAGATGTTTCATTATCTAGAGCAGTTGGTTTCCTAAGGGGCACTTCAGTAGTTGTGGTAATCCTAGTTAAAGGGCACACATTTCCTACTATAGTGAAGGTCTGACCAGTAGGTCTCCAGATATATCCAATATTTGTAAACACCTTTCCTGTTGGTTTCTAAACTTTTCTCTTTGAATGTTTCTTAACAGATTTAGATTTAGTACGAGCATTCACATTATTGATAAAATCAAGAACACACAAATCATGATTATCAAAAAGCATGCAACCATTACACTTAACACATTTAAGTTCAGAATTCGCATTAAGCTTGGAATGCTGCACATGAGCAGTTCCTTTAAATGCAACAACACAGTCTTTATTTTCAAACAAGATTTAACTTTCCTAGGGTGGGCTTCTACTTTATTCTTCTGAGTACTACTTGGTGTTTGCTGAATCTTATATTTCTTTGTATTGCCTGAAGGCTGTGATCCGCTAGCACTAGTAGACAGTTTTACTCCTGTAGAAGATAACATAGGTTTGTTAGAAACTAAGTTCGATGTAGAAGAGGTTTTTGTGTTTGTGTTTCCTAAAGATGTGACGGGCTCAGTGAATCTAACTCTTTTGTCCTTATTCTTTGGGGTCACAGCCACTAATTTTCCACCAGCATTGTTGTTACTAGGGCAGGTTTTACTGATGTTTGAAAGCAACTCCTGAATTCATTTAGCATACCTACAGGCAGATTCTAAGGATTGATCTAGTGGATATTTTGATTTAACATGTTCAACTAGATCCCTAAGAACTGTAGCTTCTTCTTGAGTGTGCTTAATATAGGTAGAGTGAGCTGTCTTTTTATTCAACAATTTATGGGTTATTGGTTCAACTAGAGCTTTTCCTTTAAGTTTTCTTAAATCATCCTTGAGAGCTGTAATTACCAAAACTTTTTCCTGAAGACTAGCATTTAAATCATTTTGTGATTATCAAAAACGTAAAGATAGAAAAATATTAATAATGGTTTTTAGGCATTATTTCTAACAACAGATCCTCGATCTCTCTCTTTTTGATGATTAACAAAATTTAAAACTCATTAAATATTATAATATTTTTAAACAAGTATTTAGCTAGTTTATGTCATTTCTCCTCCCCCTATTGTAGAATCAAAAAGGCAATCGTCGAAATTGCTATTAAAATCGACGAATAAATGCTCCCCCCCCTGATGTGGTGCCTCATCTCTCGGTTCGAGGGCTCACCAAGATCGAGCTATGGTTTCTGGCTACAAAAACGGGTTAGAACATACAAATATTTCTAACATGTAGCAAGAAGGGAAGGAAAAAATATGACAAGTGCAAGTAAAACATCAAAGCAAAAGAAACTTCATTCAGTTTAGGGACAAGTTTGTGAACTCACACAAGCAACATAAAAAGAAAAAAAATTCTATATTTTAAAGCATATTTAATACATAAAAAAAAACCTAACTAGCCATAGAGGGATTTTTGACTATTGCTTGCGACACAAAAGGGTTCGATGAATATTTGTAGGCATATTACAGATTAGTTTGGTTATGATGGAGAGTTTTTGGAGCGGAGCTGTTTATGGAAGGGTAATTCTTTGAACTCTAGGTGGTGGATGTGTTCGAGTGAGGAGGAATTCAATCCAATTAATATCCTCACTTAAAGCAAGGAATTGTTTTTGGGTGAAGATGCAACAAGAGAAATATCCAACATGGGTTTCAAGTTGGTTAATGTTGAGGGTGTGAGTAGTTGGAGAGTAAGGTGATAGTGAATGTTGTTTTGGTTTTGGAGAGATGCATGCTAAGATGATTGATAGGTCCATGTGATTTGATTAATGTCATCAACTAGGCTTTCTCTACTTGGAGATAGAGGTGGTGTGTGTTGAGTTTGGTTGTCACTTTGAGGTGGAGCTTAGTGTGAATAACATGTGAATTGATGGGTGATATGGGAGATAGAGGATGTGAGACAACTTGTGGTGATTTGGGAGTGTTCTTAATGTAAGGATTTGGTAATGCTTAATTGGTGTGATTGTTTTCTTGAGATGGTTCATGATGGAGAATGATGGTTTTGGCATTGGTGTAGGTGAATTAACAATGACTCATGGATGTGTTACAAGGGTTTAGTTTTTCTCCTCAAATGGGTTTCACACTCATTTTGGCTACCCTTAATGGTTTGGATGTGGGTTTTTTAGGAGATGTCATTGGTGAGGATGATTGTGATGATGATGGTTGAGAATGTATTTATAGTGGAGGAAAGATTTAAATTAGGAAGAATGAACATTTAAAGGATCAAATCCAAGAAAATGTTATGACTTTAGGGGAAACAGTAGCTAAGATCTAGAGGGTATTTTGGTCAAAAAGGATGAAAAATACTATTTTTTAATAAGAACCGTGCTGTCTCGGCCGGTCCCTTTAATAGGTGGATCGGGTACCCCCTTAAAGATAAGGGACCCGCCCTTTATGATTACGGAGGGCCGCCTGCTGCTATTCCCAGAATTTCCTAAAAATTGATTTTTCCTCAAAATTTGTGTGAGATTTTCTGTTTTGGTGGTTAATTTTCAGCAAGTCCATCCTTTTACGCAACTAAGATTTTTAGCACATAAAGCATTTAAGTATTCAACATCTACTACATATTACAAAGTTGTAGGATAAAACTATTTCACATAATTTTGGCATATAATCATATATGAATTGAAGACCAAAAGAGTAAAGAGCATATAAAATAGTAACTAGGTATAATGCACAAAGAATTTTTTGACCGAATAGGGTAAGTTACAAAACGAACCAAACTTTTTGTGCAAATACTAGTGTGTGACCAAGTGCGAAAAATGTGGAGTAGCGATTATATCAACACTAAGACATGTAAAACCTAAGAAATAATCTAAATGCTCCTTGATTTAATTTTGCTCAACCAAGATTGTCGAAAATATATATTAGATTATATACTTTCTGACAACAAGTAAGAGAAACATTATCATATGTGAAAAATGTTTTTAAGATATCTCAACAATATAAATGAAAAAAAGATTTTCATGTGGGCACCCAGTTGTGAGAAAGACATTTTAGAAAATAAACAGATTGGGAACTATGTGTACATATGTATAATTAGATTTGCATTTAGATAGAAGTAATTTATAAAAGGTTTCTTAATAATATTTTTTCCTACTCTTTGTTTTGTGGTAAAATAGAAACCTAGACATAGAAAAAAAAATTAGTCAGTCAGGTGGGTGGTCCCCTTAAAGTCTGGTTGGTCCCCTTAAAATTAAGGGGGCCGTCCTTTATGAATTAAGGGGGCCGCCACCTGTTGAGAAATTTTTTCTTAGATTTTTGACAAACAGTTCTTTGATGATTATCACTTCTTTATTATGCCGAAAACTTAATCAATTCATTCCTAGACCTAGACATAAGTAGTTAAATGGCTTACGTTTAAGTGGTTAGTGAATAGTCGTGCTATGTTATCTTTCGATGAGACCTTTTCTATAGAGATATTCCCTTTTTGAATATTATCATGAAGAAAGTAATGGTGAATCTCAATGTGTTTTGTTCGTGAGTGTTGAACGGGATTCTTACTTAAGTCTATAGCCCCTTTGTTATCATCAAAAAATTAGGAAACATTATTAAATGTTCGTCTAACCTCACGCCATAGTTCCTAACGAGAGATATTCATCCATAGTCTTTGTTGACATGCCTATCCGGCGCTTTTACATATTTCCGCTTACGGTTGTGGAGAATGGGCAAGAGCGGTTTGCTTCTTCGAAAACCAAGATGTTAGACAACATCCCATAAACGTGCAAACACCACTAGTGCTCTTGCGATCCACGTAATCTCCCGCATGATCCGAATCCGCATATACTATTGTTTCTTTTCCGGATCCCTTAGGATACAATAATCCTAAATGCTTAGTGCCTTTAATGTATCAGAAGATACGTTTAACCGCTTCTAGGTGAGAGGTTTTGGGATCCTCTTGAAAGCGTGCACAAAGGCAAACAACCTAAACAAGATATCGGTTATCTACTTGACGTTAAGTATATAAACTACTATCATGCCTCTATATTTGGTATTATCAACGGACTTACCTTCTTTGTTTCTCGTGAGTTTGGTTTCCGTAGACATAAGGGTTTTCATTGGCTTAGAGTCTTCTAGTCTAAATTTCTTAAGCATTTCCTTAATATATTTTGATTTGATTAAAAATATTCCATCATCTAATTGTTTTTTGGGGGGGGGTTGGGTGTTGTTCTATTATTTGTATCCTAAGAAAAAATTTGTTCCCCCATCATACTCATTCAAACTCCATCATGCATGATCTTGGCAAAGTCAAACACACATTTCCTGACAAATTGACCCTGAATATAGATTCAATCACAATAGATTGGACAAAAATGAGGTTGGACTCTTTCTTTTTAATGATGAAAAATAGTTATCTACCATTCCCATAGAGTAATCATGTTTAATAAGAAAGGCTTTTAATCGATCGTACCAAGCTTTTGGGGCTTGTTTTAAACCATAAAGAGCTTTCTTAAGTCTATAGACATAATTAGGTTTTGCGAAGTCAATGAATCCCGGAGGTTGTGCCACTTAAACCTCCTTATTGATAAACCTTTAGAAGCAACTCTTCTCATCCATGTTGGTATAACTTAAATTCGTATGCGCAAGCATAAGCTAAAAGTATTTTATGGACTCTAGTCTAGCTACGGTGCATATGTTTTTTGTCATAATCAATTCCTTCTGTTGATTAAACATTGCCGACTAACCTAGCTTTGTTTCTAGATATACGCCATTTCACATCGAGATTATTTTCTATCTACCCTTTTTGATCCTATAATAAAGGTCATGATCCATGGGGATTTAGACAAGTTTCCCAAACATATTTGTTTTAATTTGGTTTAGTTCCTCTTGCATGGCCATTACCTAATTTTCATCTTTTAATGCCTCATTTATATTTTTAGGTTCTATTGTTGAAATAAAGCAAAAGAAATTGCTTTTTGTCTAAGCTGCGACCTAAGAGTTCTTTGATTTTGATTACCATAACGTTTTCTAGGGGATGAGTTTTAGATTCTTTAATATTTACAATTTTGATTATTTTCTAATGAAATGACTTCAAGATCATTGCCTATGGGTTTTGTTTTACTAACCTCATCGCTTCTTTCTTCACTAACTCATCATTCCAAGGTGAAGTTTTAGTGGGAGGAGTTTTTCCAATCGAAAGTTACATTTAACGACTCTTCAACTTTCATTGTTTGTTTGTTATGTATTATGTAAGCTTTACTATTTTACGAATATCCTAGGAAAACACATTCGTACCACTTTGGGTCGAACTTGGTGAGGTAATCTTTTTTATTAAGATACAGCAAAAAAAATTTTACTTCCTAATACCGCTAGAAAATAGTTAAGGTTTGGTTTCCTACCTCTTAACAACTCGTATGAAGTTTTTCCTAAAATACTTCTAATGGAAACTCTATTAATTATACAGGTTGACATATCGACCGCATTACACCAAAAGTTTTGAGGAATGGATTGTTCATTTAACATGCTTCTACTCATTTCTTGTAGAGTGTGATTTTTTCTTTCTACTACCCCCATTAGGATTTTGGAGTACGAGGAGCTGAAAAATTGTGAGATATCTATTTAAAATCACAATAGTTTCTGAATTGTACTTCATTATCAAATTCCTGACCATGATCCATTCTGATTGATACAATGGAACATCCTAATTTATTTTGGATCATTTTGCTAAACATTTCAAATTTTTCAAAGGCTTTAGTTTTATTTTGCAAAAAAATCTATCCATTGTTGATTCGAGAATAGTCATCACGATAACTAAGGTTATAACTATAACCTCTAAAATCTTCGTAGACAGAAGGGCCAAATTAAATCCATGTGAAGTAGTTCTAAGCATCTAGTTGTTGCAAACTAATTTTTAGCCTTGTACTCAGAAATAACTTGCTGAGCTTGCTTTTCATTTTGCAAGTCATCACAAAAATGTCGGTCGTATTTAGTTTGGATAGATTTCTAACTAATCTTTAGATGCTAATTGAGTGAATTAAGTTGGCATATAGCGTGACTAATCCCCTATGCCCATATGTGGAGTTTTCCGTCTAATTGCAAAGGCATATTTTTGTCCTCCTGTTTTATTTCCTAGTTTCATTACCTTGACGATTTGATAATACGGTATCCGTAAATTGTTTCTTTTGATGGTTTGACACATAAAAATTCTTCCGTATTTTTTACATGGCAAAGCATTATAAATTACCATTTTAGCTTCATTATTTTTTGCAAGTTTCTTTTTAAGATCATCATTTTGTTTATGAAAAGGTATAACTTCATCCTTTTTAGTTTCGAGATTATTTTGAATAGAAGGAAAATCACCATCGGTAATAACATGCCAAAGATCTAGATCTTTTGACTTCACATAAGTTTCGAATATATTTTTCCAATAAATAAATCTATCACTTTCAAATAGTGGTGGTCTTTGCATAGATTTCCCTTCTAAATATTTTTTCGATTCCATAGATCGATTCAAGTTTTAAAATACAATTTATTTTAAAAATCTTGTTTGACGTGGCTCTTGATACCAATTATGAAAAACTAGAAGGGGGTTGAATAGTTTACCGCTTTTTAATTTAAGGTTTTAAAGTATTTGTATACTTTATCTGAATTCAACACCTGCACAATATGAACAATATACTTATCTAAACAATTAATAAGATAGTATGGGAGAATAATGTAAGACAAGTGATAAGAGTAAGAACAATCAAACCACAACGCGAGGATTTATAGTGGTTTGGCAACGAAGCACCTCTTCGCCCTACTCCATTCCTCGAGCACCTAACTCAAGAGTTTTCTTCACTATGTCAACAAGCTCCTTTCTGGCGGAGAAAACCTTACACAACTTTCGTTTATCTTGATTTCCGACACTAGACTAGATGTCGAGTTCTAATCTTAGCTAGAACCAATTTACCACAACTACACAACTTCACTACACAACTTTGCTTCATGACTTGATCACGACTACACAACTTCTTCACACCACTACTTTACCAAGCCACTACTATAATCACAGCCTAACAACACTACTAGGAAAGATCACCAAGATCCCAACTATACTTACAACAATAACCTTAGATCTAGCAACTAACACACTTTACAGGATTTTTATAAATGATTTACAATTATGATATTGGATGCAATAATATTGCAACAACACACAAAAGGTGTAATACTTTTCTTTACATGATGATTGGAAGTATTAATTCTCGTTCTCCTGCACTAAGGAATTAAGCTTGGATCACTTGGAAACAAAGCTTTATGATTAAATGATCAAAGGATTTTAATGAGATGTGTGGGCTGTTTTTAAGTTTGAAATTATTATTACAAACTTTAAAGAAGACTTAAATTAATTAGCTAAGGGTAAAACTGTCTTTCTGTCAAAAATTAAGAAAGAGAAAGCAGTATTAAATGCATTTTTCTTAAATTGTGTGTTTTTTGTCGGGGGACAATAATTTTATGACGGAGAGAGTAGTATTTTAGCAAATGATTAGGCGTAAAATATATTAACTAAAACTAAATTTGCAACTAATAACTGAGTCTTTCACTTTCGTTCGCATCTAGATGTCTTAATCTTTATAATGGGTCAAAATGGGTAATTTTCATTAAAAATTATATATTAGTCGGAATGGGTTAAAATGGAGTTAAACTTAAGGCGAAACATTTAAGTGTGTATAAATAAGTAAGTTTTTGGCGCACACATGAATTCTACGATATAAGATTTCATATATGTCGGAATATATATATATATATTATACTTACTTATGCATTTTATGCATTTTTCTTATAAATATATTCTTATACGCGCACCATTATTATAGGTCGCGGGTGAGACGTTGTCGCTGTTCTCTCCTTGTTGAATTTCTCGTTCGATACTTCATTGCTTCTCGGTGAGTTCATAGCCCTACTTTTTCTCTTTTAATGGTTTTCATAAACTGTTTTCGGGGTGAGAATACATGCTTGTTTTTCCAAGTAAACCCATTGATTTCTACTACATAAGCGTTACATGACTATTTTTACTAAAGCTTTTACTTGCTTACATGACTTTTAATACATGGTTGTTTACTCATGAATTTACTAAAGCTTGATTTGCTTACTACATGATTTGTGACAATTGAATACCTATATATATGAAAACAATGAGTTTTGAACATTACTTGTTTTACTATTGGACACAAGTGTTTTTAAATTGTATGCTATCCAATATTATTGCCTAAGTTACCGCATTTGCCATTTAAGTCCCTACCAATCATGAACCGTTAATTGCTATTGTAGTAAGCGCGAGTGTTATGGATAGATCTATCGGGACTGACAATCCCCACCTTGAATTTCTGGTCACTAGTTGACCATGGTGCATTTAACATTATGAGGACAGTTAGGTTGTTGGCAAGCATCCTATATTTCCCTGGGGCACAAATCTTGTTAAGGTTTCGGGGTCATGAGCTTAATGCAATAATACATGTTTTTGACTACTGAAATTGTTTCGTAGTCTACTATTACCTAATTCTTGTGGTCCACTACTGAACATTTCTTGAGTTATTGAATCACTACTTGGATTTCGGAAACAATACTTTGAAGTTGTTGTAATGCTACTTTTCTTACCGAAATATTACTTGATTTATTTCAATACTGCTTTTACTTAAACCTATGAATTCACCAACATTATTGTTGACGTTTTTGCATGTATTTTCTCAGGTTATTATAATGCTAGCTGATCATTGGGAGCATTCGAGTCGCGCAGATATTTTTTTTGAAGGCTTTATAATTTGAGTACCATTCGACAAACGATTTAAAAATGTTTTCTATTGCATTACAAATGGGACCCGTTGTAACTCTAATATTTTATAAAAATTATCGAATGGTTGACTTTTCAAAACGTCTCACTTAGAGTCGTTTTCTGTAACCTGTACTTTATGCTATTAAGTAGCACCCCTAGTGGTATTCCACTGCGTTGTGTTTTTGGGGGGTGTTACAATAACCACTTTAGATTAATCGCAGTTTTTCCAAAAGGTTTGTCAACAAGTTCCCAAACGTTGAGTCTGTCAAATTGATGAAGCTTTTCTTGCATTGCTTCTATCCATGCATGATCAGCCATTGCTTCTTTAATGTTCTTCGGTTCAGCAGTACTCAAAATGAGTACGAACATGCGCATTTCAGGTTCTGTAGCAAGTTGTTGTCTTATCTACACAGGCTTTGATGGATTTCCACGAACTTATTCTAGGGGATGATCTTTGGTCCAATGATATTTGAAACCTTGTCTTTGGTAAAATGTATGCATGTTTGAAGTATCAACATTGCATGAGGAAGACTCAGCAACTTTTTGTATCGGTGTACATAATGGGTTGATAAATTCATATGCTTCAAACTATGCATCTTCTGCTTGATCGATGTTGTTTTCCTCATCATTAACATTTGTTGGTGGAATAATCGGTTCTTATGTAGGTTGAACATTCAATGTAGGTTGTGTATCATGTTGTTGAGAATTATCAGAGAAAGCGGAAGCCTTTGACACACTTTGATTTCCTGTAGTGAAATATTCTTCGTACATAGGACTGGATAGTAATTCCAAATCTTGTAGTGATGGATCTGTTGTGTCTGCTGGAGTAGAAACATTTGGAACCAGCTTTGAACTTGACGGTTCATTGTTGTGGTCTTGAATTCTGTGGCCTGGAGTGTTATCATTAGACGTCATTTGTATTTGGGGCGCGGGGACGGAGTTGTCTTAATCCGACGCCATTTCTTAGATTTCATCAAAGCTGATATGAATGGATTCAACGATTAATATGGTCCTCTTGTTGTAGACTCTATATCCCTTTGATTATGTAGAATATACCACAAAAATGCACGGTTTTGCAAATTTTACTTGTTTTGTTACGCTAGTTGACACTTCATTTTACTGTAACCTAAACCCATTTTATCATCCAATGGTTTTTGAATACTTAACATATCATTTAAAGAAAGAGTACTATTTTCAAATTTTGTGAACTTAGATGCCTCTTCTAAAAGTTTACTTTGTGCAATTTTGAGTTCTTCTATTTCGATACAAAGTTCATAACACGATTCACATTCATTGAATGTTGCATTTTTTCTTTCGGTACCGCTCTTTTATCTTCTGATTGTCTTCTTGCATGCTTATTGTGTATTGAATTGATTTTTGTCACCATAAAACTTGTGCCAGTCTCTCAGGCTAAAAACCCCCCATTATCATTAGAACTAGCTTTAACATAGGTTTAACAAGTAATTAGAATTAACTAGATTAATTAGATTAACTAAAATACTGATAGAATATAAGGTTAACGACTCGCTCTTAGTGTTCGTCACACCTATTAACAGGAAAACCTCCACTCGATCAGGTAACTGCCCGTTAAAGTGTTGTTTTAGGATAAGTCGGCGAAATATAAATTTAAAACTTGGTAATCAATAAATTGACCCTACACGACAACAAGTTTTTGGCGCTGTTATCGGGGAGTGTAGTTGTTTAGTTCTTATTTGTTAGTATTTTAGTTTAGATTTAGTTTAGATTAATTTGCATATTTGTGTGTTTGTTTTGTATGTTTAATTTTCTGCATTGTATAATTTTACATATTGTGTGTTTGTGTGTTTTTCTGCATAATTATAGTTTACTGTAATCTGAGTCGAATACTGAATACGATGTATTCATCTCTTTGGATACGACATATAATTTTTTTTTCTAAAACCAATACAGCGTATTCGACTTTAACATCAATACGACGTATTCAGTTTACTGAATACGGCGTATTAGCCCATTTAACCTCTTTCTTCGTAGCAAATTCATTACAAGACATGGAAGACCCCAACATCACCATGGAAGAGTACATCCAGCTTATGGTTGATAAAGCTCGAGGGGGTGATCAGACGTTTAATTGGGAAATTGCTACGCACAGTAAGGAATATTATGATGATCTTGATTCTTTCATAGATTTTGAAACAAATTTCCCAGCTATCGTCTACAATGATGCATCAACATCAAATCAGAATATTTCTTACGAACCCACTGTAAGTATTTACAATGCAATTAAAGCTGACATTGAATTTCACATATCATTTTTCGATTCCGAGGACGAGGATTATATTTTTTATATAACAAGGGTTCGTCTTTTTTTAAATTAATTCCTATCAATGATTTAAAACCGGAACCGGTAAATGAACATGTTGAAATCAATATTGAATCGTGTTTGGAGAACATTGATATCAAACCAATGGACAGTGTTATTTGCACATGGTCCAATGACACCATCACTTGGTTTGTTAATAAAAACATTGAAACAAATCATGACACACCAGGTAAATATTTTGTTAAAAAATATTTTGTTTTAATGATTAAAATTAGTCAATGTTTTCACAAAGGGATGCCATTAATTTTTGTTGTTAAAAATTTATATGTGCCATTTGGCATCCCGTTCGACCTTTATATTATATTTATCAAGGATGAGATTAAATTGGGGAGTCTAACTTAAAGACTTTTCTGCATATGTAAATAAAGATGCTTGCTGGGAGACACACCCGGGATATGAATTTATTTATTCTGTTATCGAGGTCTGGTCTTCCCAAATGTCTATACGGTGTATCCAAACCTATTGGATATGGCGTATAGACTATTGGACGTTATCAAATCTTTATATTGTGGTTGTTTAAACTCTTTATTGTCAGGTCTGGTCTATAACAGCGTAGCATTACTTTAAATTATGCATTTAAATTCCTACAACTTTAAAACATTTTTATACAGGATGCAATACGGCGTATCCTTGGGTTTGGGATACGGCGTATTGACTCCCTGTACAGTATGTGTGTTTATTTTTCTGTATTGTAACCATTGTAAAGCTGAGATAGGAATTGCACGCTTTGTCTTCTAACTTTGATGCAGAACCTTGCTGTAACAAAATCGACGAATTGGTGATGGTATACTCTGAAAAAGACGTGTGTTGAACTCATATGGGCATTCTGACGCCTCTTCAACACACTTTTGCTCAAGAACTCAAATTAGAGAATCATCTCGAGCAAAAATCAGGGGAGTTCCTCGTTCTAATTCTATTTCCCATATTCTTTAATTGTTTTATTTATACAACGAGGACGTTGTATAATTTAAGTGGGGGATGGAGAATTAGAACGCATACTTGTCCTTTCTTTTACAAATAATATGCTATATGCCTAAATTATGCCAAATTAATTTTTTTAGCATAACTTTTGTAAAATTACAAGTTACATGACCTCGCGCACTATAATCCTTAATGCCAAATTGTGAGAATTAAGTCTATTCCGCTTCCAAACGTTTACTAAAAAATTCCATATAATTATGAGTGTGCCGGTGATGTAGTGGACTTTAGAACTTGGCTTGGTATATCACTCGAGACCACAATGATAAGTACTATGGATTTAGATGGAGTAACATGTTTAACTGGTAAATTTCTAGGAATACACCAAACAGCCTAAATGTTGTAATATTAACTCACTACACTGGTTAGTTAACAGTGTAACCCTTTTCTTACTCTCATTGTAAGAGTATGATTCCCCTAGAAAAATCCGTTGAGCCATTCCTGTCTTTTTCACGCCAAATGTCTATTTCGTTACACCTTTACACCTTAGCCTACCCTGTAGATTAAGCCTATTTAATCAAACTTGCTAGTTGCTTTTGTGTAAAATTTTGTATTTTCCGTGTCAGAGTGAAATTTTTTATCTCCGGTTAGGTCGGGAAATTACACAATGCAATGGGAAAATATGTAGCTCGTGTATTTTGCTACTTTCGCGATTATGTATTATGTCCGAAGTGAAGTGTTGAAAGAAAAATTATCCAGATGAATTATGATGGTGAAGACGGTGAAATTACACCGAGATTTATGTAATGAAAAAAATAGAGAAAATAGAAAATTGCATCAAAAAAGAGAAGGAAAGATTGATAGTTGGTTCGTCGAACTTATACCGATAAATTATTTAAAAGGATTGATTATTCGTTGATATGTGGATAAAAAATCAACGATGTATAGTTTTGTATAAAGTGGCCGATATCACTAATTTTGTAAAAGTATGTAAAGTTTGGGACGATTGGGAAGTTGACCGTTATGGGAACGCCAACTTAGGTTGTCTTTATCATTTCTATGATCGAGGCGTTTGTTTATATTTCGAGTCTTTATCATGGAACGATCGGGGAAAAGTTTCTAGCAACTATGTACCTTATTTGTTCAGGCTTAATCTATTTGTTTTGTGAATTTTATTTAACAACAATTTACTTCCATTTCCTAGCAATTAACCTTAGGTTTTACTCGAACGAGGTTGAGATCATGTCGGGACCAAGCAATCACTTCACTTCACCATTGTTGAACCAAGAAATAAGATAAGAGAATTATAAGAAAAATAGAGAGAAGTTAGAGAGAGAAAGTAGAGAGAAAAAAAGAATGGTTAATTCATACAAGTGTGTGAAAAACAAATGAGAACCAACACCCTCTCCATCCTTGGAGAGGGTTTATATACCTAGACTTTGGGCCGGCTTTCATTAAGCCTTATGGACCGAGTAGGTTTGTTTCTTCGGTCGGGCTCGGGATAACTTGGGCTTAAGCCCGCAACACATACAATATTAGATTAAATAACGAGCCCGATACCCGTAACTAGCCTATTACAACATATATTTAATAAAGACCGTGCTTCCATGATTTGTAGCTGAGCTTCCTTGTTTGACTCAATATTTTGAGGCTAACAATCTCCCCCGAAGCGAGGTTTCCTTATGGAGGTATCCTACAGATTCTGAGCTTCCATGTTCATAGAACTATATTTTAGGCTGACAATCTCCCCTAATGAGTGGTCTTCAAATTCCTGAGGTGAGATCTTGAATCTTGCTTCTTTGAACTTGTTGAGATTGCTTTGTCGTTGAGTTCTTGAATCTTTGGTCTTTATTATGTTGTAGGCTTGTTCCTTCATGATGTGTAACCTTTGATCTTGAGCCTTCGTCATTGTCTTTAGTTCGGAGATCTTTAAATCTTTTCCTCGTATGTCTTGATCGTCATTGCCATCTTGCGATCTTGTGTCTTGACCAACATGCTCATACTTTCCATCATCTTGAAAGCTCTCTAATAATCTCCCCCGAAGTGAGTTTATCAGGAGGGATCTTTACTATAAGAGTTTGCGGAAGTCTTTGTCTTTAATTCTTGAGCTTTCTTGATCTTAGAATCTTGATGCTTATAGTATGTCTTTGTAGTTTGAGCATGAGCATGTGGTAATGAATCAGACTCTGCTGGAATGAGGTATCTCCATCTCCATCTTTATATGATTCCTAAAACAAAACAATCATCAATAAAGCTTGTGGACGAATATGGCTTTGTCATTCGCCCGGATTTGGTTGGATAACCTTTGGTTCCGCGAGGACCAACCTGTGATCAGGTAGATTCAATTTAGAAGAATCTCCTTGACAGGATTTCCAGCTTTAAGCGTAGGATCCTCTAACACAGATGTATTAGATTCACCATGCAAGCTTGTTCTCAATATCGGGACGTCTCAAAGCAGACAACACGATATGAGTGAATCGGTTAGTTACTATCTTACCTATTGAGTCGTCAATTCCTTTACTGGACCGAATCGATATCCAGTTGACACAAGCTTGATTCATATAGAATCTCGCAAGTCACCTACCGTAGAGCTGTTTGATGTTGACTCTGGAAGGATTTCCATCGTCACTGTGAATACTAAAGAGTATCACTCGGATGTTCTGGCAAAATCACAAGGATAATGCGTAGGACTCTTGTTAGCAGCTTGTGAACTTAATGATGTTCAAGAAGTGTTTGTAATGGAATGTGTCCTAATGAGATTTATTTTATTGATCTCTTGGCTCTAGACTCGATTAGTGCATTTTGGTTTTAGTACTCGGAGGCTGGAGCAGACTGCCACCTATTCGATATCAACTAACTCGTAGTGAGAAAGTCAATAGAAGTCGTGTGTATCTCTGTGACAAATGAGACAAGAGTTAGGTTCATAAAAAGTGTCGATTATGTGATTTAGTTATTAGTCTTTATTTTGTTTAGAATAAAGTAGTTTGTAATAAGGTATATTATGCTAAAAATAAGAAATAGCATAATTGCCAAAGAATAGGGACTAAAAGTGAAACATTAGAAAAATAAAGGAAGGGAAGCCTCCTTACTTCTCCTACAAATACCCCTTCTAATCATCATTAGAAGGTGATGCCTTGTAATAAACTTTTCCTTTTTCTCTCCATTTTAATAACATTTGAAATTTGAATACTTGCCATCCTCTACTATTATCTCCAAGGTTTCATGGTTGATTATGTATGATTCAAGATAACAAGACCTATCAAGTAGTATCATACGCCATTAGAGAATTAAAGTGATTCGATT
>BQNB010137447.1:0-17850 GCA_026074375.1 Tanacetum coccineum
TGGTCTCAAACAAACACCACGAGCATGGTATGACATGCTGTCAAGCTTCCTATTCTCACAACATTTCTCCAAAGGTGCAGTTGATCCTACACTTTTTACACGGCAAGCTGGGAATGACTTATTACTGGTACAAATTTATGTTGACGATATAATATTTGCATCCACTAATATTGCCACGTGTAATGAGTTTGCAATCAGATGACCACTAAGTTCAAGATGTCAATGATGGGGCAGATATCATTCTTTTTAGGATTACAAATTTCTCAAAGTCCTAGAGGCATTTTTATAAACAAATCTAAATATGCTTCTAAAATTGTTAAAAAATATGGTATACTAACTAGTGATTCTGTAGACACACCTATGGTAGAAAAGAGTAAACTAGATAAAGATCTACAAGGGAATCCAGTTGATGCTACACTTTGTCGTGGCATGATTGGATCCCTTATGTATCTTACATCCAGCAGACCAGACCTTATTTATGCAGTTTGCTTATATGCTCGGTATCGCTTAAAGCCTAGCAAAAGGCACTTAAATGTGGTTAAGAAGATCTTTCGATACCTAAAGGGAACCATTAACATGGGTCTCTAGTACTCGAAGGATACCGTTATGTCTATGACAGCATATGCAGATGCAGATAACGCGGGGTGTCAGGACACTAGATGCAGTACATCAGGAAGTGCTCAATTCTTAGGTGATAAACTTGTTAGCTAGTCTTCAAAGAAGCAAAAGTGCATTGCCATCTCGAGTACAGAGGCTAAATATATTGCTTTATCTGGGTGTTGTGCTCAAATCCTATGGATGCGTTCACAGCTAACAGATTATGGCTTTCAATTCAATAAGATTCCTCTGTACTGCGATAACAAGAGTGTGATTGCTTTATGCTGCAACAATGTTCAACACTCACGAGCAAAGCATATCGTTGTTCGCTACCATTTTATAAAGGAGCAAGTGGAGAATGGAATTGTGGAGCTATACTTTATCCGGACTGAATACCAACTGGCTGACATCTTCACCAAACCTTTTCTAAGAGAAAGATTCAACTTCTTGACCGAAAAGCTCGGTATGAGAAGCATGTCTCCGGAAATGTTGAAACGTCTAGCAGAGGAAACGGACGAGTGATGGTGGTAACTCATATCCTGTATCATATGTACATAAGAAAACATAAAAACACAAAAATATTTTTTCTTTTATATAAATTTTTCAAAAAAAAAAGAAAATCAAAAATTAAAAAAATATAAAAATATAAAAATATGTATCTCTGGCATGTCTTTTGAAAATCGATAACATTTACGGACTTAAAAATGTCATTTAATAATGATACGAGGTTGTAAATGAAGTTCGAGCAAAAGTTTCGAAAGCTTTCAAAACATGCCAAAATGGCTTGCTATTATTTCAGATAGCAACCCGGTCATCATCTTAAAGACAAGTATTTCACAAAGAAAACTTGACCTCATAACGGGAATTTATTCTCGGGCATGTCTACTTTATGACCATGCAAAGGTTTGTGTTTACTTTGCAACACAACTCGTGCTTCCTATATCAAATAAATGTACGTGTTAGTGCATTTCTTTGTTAAAATAAGAGAAATCTTATTTTTATTGGTAAAAAGTTGTCTTCACAATTAATCAGTGTTTTCAGTAATCACAAAAAGATTTTCAAAGACAATTCGATCACTCAAACAATGACAACGGCTATTTATATAGAAAACGGGTCATTATTTGAGGGGGAGAAAGCGTCAACAAATAAATCTTTTAAAAAGGTCTTTTAAAATAAGTTACGGAATAAACGGATAAAATTTTTGATAATCACGGATAACAATTTAAAGGGGAGTTAATTTGTATTAGCTACAAGGGCTTTAGATGTCATTTGTTTAAAACTTTATAGACTTATTTGCAATTTGAGACTTAGTGAATTCAGGCTTTAAACTACATTCGATCAATATTTCTAACACTTCATAGTATTAAAAGACTTAGGAATGTTTGGAAATAATCACATAGTTTTTTAAAAGCCTTGAAGTTAATTCTCACAAGATAGATTTAAGCTTATCAATTTTTTGAACACAATCTCTAGTATATTTGCGTACTAGGTTTTGCTAATTCTGGGGTATCGAAACCAGCAAAGGGGAAGGAATAGATATACAAGAAAGATAATGAGTACACGTGATAGAATTCATACCCTATTCTCATTTTAGGTCATTCCGGGAAGACAAATGTCATAACCGCAGAGAAAATCAGTGTTTAACTTGTTACTTTCGGGTGCACTATTTCAACTACATGGGGGAGGAGATATCTCGTGATTTCAAGTACGCATCATTTAAGATAATAGGGGAAAGTGTTGTAAGAATATTTATTCTAAGCGTGAGAAGATTGGTTACCGATTCAATAAATGATTCCTCAAATGGTTAATCACTAAGCTTATTTTTTTGAAGAGAGTAGAATTAGTTGACAAAAGAGGTACACATAGGTTTGATAAGTATGATGATTCCTTCAGTATTATGCAGAAAGAAATGAGTACATTTGGGACTTAGTTGTTATCATTTCGACTACTTAGAGGGAATAATTGTGACATCCTGGACTTAGTTGACTTTGGTGTTTCAATTTATATCATCACTATCATGTAAGGAGAAATTCGGACATCCGGGACTTAATTGACTTTGGTGTTACGGTTTTGAATTAATTGTGTACTTCAGATATTTGAGCTTTTTACATCAAGAGTGCTTGACGCGGCTTGCAAGAAAGTTTTGAATCTACTCAAGAAAGGATTGTTGATTTAGGGGGAAGCTAAGACAACTTTTTAAGAGAGACTACGGGGAAGACCTACGGATTCTACAAAGAACCATATGATTCTATCATATGATGTTCTCATCATTCAGGTCAAACCTCGTACATAATAATCTTGTGAATATATAAATGTGTAATGTAGACTTAAAAATTAGGCATATATAGTGTTTGAGTATGAATTTTTAAGAATTTCTTAGTAAATTCAAAAAAATTCAAATTAACATACTCAAACACCATATAATACCCTCATAATTTGAGGGGGAGCATTAAAAATGTTCCTAATACGGCTTGTTAATAATTGGACATTTTTTCCCCGAAAGTAGTTATATTTGAATCAATTGATATCCAAAATATCAATAGATTTAATATTTTTGATAAGTGGAGAAAATGTGATTAAAATATATGGCTAAAGATGTGAATTTTAAGATCTCTAGTGTACGCTATCCCATATATGTGTTAAACTCTTTCGATTAATCGATGCACATATAAAGGGGGAGCAAATGGTTACGTGTTGGCTGAAATGTGGAAGTACCAAAGACCGACCATTTATATTACTGTATTGGAGTTATAAGGTGGTTAAGTTTAGGTATTCATTCCCATGATCCAGCCAGAACCGGAGGGATATACCCAGGGATATTCCACTAGATAGTGTAGTAGTCCTTAGGTATGAAAAAAGGAGTAAAAGTGAGAATAAGGGAAGAGTGCATACTGAGATGGAGGTAGTACTGGAACAAACCCAACAAGGTACTAGTTATGAAGTCTCGATAAGCGTTGAAGGGGTTGAAGAATTAAAAAGAAAAGTTAAGATAAAGGGTGAAAAGAAAGAAGCACTCCTTACACTTAGGCAGAAACCGGGTCAATACATCTGCTGTCAAGAATCACAAAGATGATTCCTGACATTGAAGACTGACATCATGGACCCAGTGATGCAATGCACAACCCTCCCTAGCCACTCAAAATCTCTCAAAAGATTTTTGTTTCATTTCTTACAGAGATTACACGCATTTCTATCAACTTTCTTACTCCGAGTTAGTTGGTATTGAAAAGTTGGCAGTCTGCTCTAGCCTCCGATCACTAAAACCAAAGTGCACTATTGAGTCTAGAGCCAAAAGAGATCATCCGTAAATCTTATTAGGATACTTGTCAAAATTATGCTTGCTAATTCACACAACGTGAAAAACAAAAAATATATATTAAGAGTCTTACGCATTATCCTTGTGATTTTGCCAGAACATCCGAGTGATACTTAAGTATTCACAGTGAAGATGGAAATCCTGCTTGAGCCAACATCAAACAAGCTCTTGGTAAGTGACTTGTAAGATCATATAATGATCGAGCTTGTGATACAAGATATCAATTCGGTCCAGCTTATGAATTGATGAATTTTGAAAAAGATTAAACTGTTGGTGTGTCATAAAAACCGTTTGCAATTTGACATACCGACTGATTTTCTAAATCGATTTTCAATCTTATGTCCATGGGAAGGCTCACAAGGGTATCTGGACATAGGAAAGCTGAACACGAATTGACGGCTTAATCGGGAAGATAGTAACTTACCGGTTCACTCTTACCGTGTTATCTGCTTTGAGACGCTCCGGTAATGAGAACGGCTAGCGCAGCTGTGAAACCCTGTCAAGGAGATTTTTCAAAATTCTACCTGATCACAGGCAGTATTTATACTGAGAAACGGGGAACCGTGGTTGCTACAACCATATTCGACGAAGTGACAAAGCCACTTTCGTCCATATATGTTGTTTATCATTAACCCATTCATGCAGGTTTCCTGACGGTGGTAGAAGTTTCCCGATGACAAGTCGAAGCCAGTACCACATGCTCAAACTCGACCAACATATATAAAGACATCATGAAAGCTCAAGTACATGTTTTAAGACTTTCGCTACTCTGATACCGTACATCCTTCTTGAAGCGACGAAGTATTAAGTCGATACCGTACGTCCTCCATAAAGTGACGAAGTGTTAAAGTTAAAGAATGTCAAGAAAGATGGTTACACACGCTTTCAACATCAAGAACAGTATGAGCATGTTGGTCCAGAAGTTACAAGATCACAAGATGATGAAAAGAGATTATGCTTGGTTGATGATCTCAAGAAGTTCAAGATCATATTCAAGTCAAGTTAAAGAATCAAGCTAAAGCCTAAAGTCAAAGATCACTACATAAAGATGCAAGACAAAAGATCAACTATTACACAAAAAAAGACTCAAGATCAAGACAAGAAGCTTCAACGATTAATGATCAAGATCACAAAGAGAGATCTATATGATCACCCCTTAGGGGGAGATTGTTATAAATACAGAAAGTGTTGATCATTTATGAGATCTCAACGATCGTCCCTTAGGGAGAGATTGTTAGGAATTCAGTTTTTAGTGAAGTGACGATCATTATCGATCTCACGAGCCTTTGTAATAGTTAGACAATTTTATGTAATAGTTAGGAAGCTAACCGGGCCAAAGCATAGAAAGCCCATGGCAGCCCATAGAAAGCCCGATTTATCCTTTGTATAAAATCCCTCTCCACACATGGAGAGGGTGTTGGTTGAATCATTTTACACACACATTTTGTGTGTTTTTCTATGTGTTTTTCCCTTCTACTTTCTCTCTCTAGTTCATAGTTTGTGTGAATTTGGGAACCTACATGAAACTTACAAAAAAATCTTTAAAAATGTAGATTTCGACACGAACCAGACAACCCAAACGTTGTTTAAATGAATACCCAAATACTCGTATCAATCCGGAATATCACGTTCTTGATCAAAGTTGGAAAATCTATGATGGTTTGTGGTGGTTGGTGGAGGACGAACACACACACACACTTATGTGTGTGTTTTATTTTTTTTTAAATGAGATGAATGAATGAAGAGGTTGGTTGTAAAAGGGAATATATGTGTACAAGTGCTAGACAAAGGAGCTAAAATCAAGCTCCTTGTCCCCTCTATTGTCTTATAACCGGCAATGGGATCCTATGGGGGTTCGGGGTGTCGTTTTTGTGTCGGGATTACTTAAAAGCTCGTAAAACTTAACCGTAAATTGTTCCCCAAAGTTAATTAGCATTTTTATTCACTTTAAAAATACTTTTTCATTAACCTATAGTATTTACACGACATATTTACACTTTAAACCCTTCAAAACTCATTTGGACATTAATGGACGTGTCGGGACTCGTTTTTTGGCATTTCTCAAAATTCACGGGTCAACCACCCGGAATGCAAACAACACAATAATAACCTCTAAAAATGACTATTAGTCACAATAAACCATAAATTACCACAATTCTCAACAAAATCACCACCGTCAACACGGTACAAAATCTGAATAAACTGACAAACGTCAAATAGTTAAAGGACTAAAAATAAAATATTCAGAACACAAAAGGGGCAAAGGTTACACTAACTAAGCAAAATATGGCATTACATTCCGGAACATCGGTTAAAATGTTAGAACAAGGTGCTAAAAGGAGTTGACAGCCTGTAAAGCTTCCGCTTACTATTACTCAATTTAAGTTTAGATTGTCGATTATTTTAGCTGTAGTTGTTAATATACACATGGTTGTGTTTTTGTATTCATGGGCAAGGCGATAGATGCTAAACAAATAAACCGCTTAAATATGAACATTTTTAACAAGTTAGGTTATTAAAGCCCTTAATTTTATGTACTTTTCAAACAATATTATAACGCAGGTTTATGAAATATATTTTATTAAACTATTCGTATATAGATGAGTTACTACGTTTAGATCACAAATCACATTTCGTATCATTTGTTGTACAAACATGAACCACTGTGTATATAAAATCACATATAGCTAACATCACTCCTAAACCACGTGTGACTTTTTGCCAACGTTGTAGCATCATCAAATGTAATTCAAGATTCATTTAAAAATATTCAAGGATCGTCTAACCAACGATCAGACAAGCTAAACGGTAGAAAAAGACCTGCCGAGGCAGTCATCAAAACAGGTATGAGGGAGAGAATAAGTCATTTTTGGTATAAAGAATGAGGTTTTTTGAAGAGAAGTGTGTGTAAATTTTAGTTAAAATGATATATTATTTATAAAGTGTAAAAAGTTTATTTAAAAAAAATTAGCTGTTACAAAACGGCATTTTGTTTGAAAAATAAGGGAGATACAGAAACTAGCGTGAGCCAGTTTACTGGCATTTCCACTGGCGCAGCTTCTTCGGGGTATGGTGGCATGATGCCACTTAATGTCATTCCAAGCAAAAATCACTTGCACTCTTTCTAGTTAAAATATTGGCACTTTTATCTAGAAACTAAGATTTTACACTTTTACATAACAACCCTTAAGGTATGAAATTTGACAAAAACATCCCAAACTTGCCGACCAGGATAAACGGTTATTGCATGCCTTCTGTATTAGTAACAACGAGTTGGAATTTAACCCGCGCGTTACGGCAGGGGGCGAATAAAAGAAACTGGAGGGGCCTTTTTTATTTATTTTTTTTAAATTTATGTAAAAAAGTCGTAAACAATTAAAAGTTAAGGGTCCGTTTTGTAATTTTTTTATTTTTTTCACTTTGGGCTAGATTTTGGGCTAAATTTTTGGGCCGGTACTGTAGCACTGTAGCAGCTACAGTGCCACCGACCATTTGTGAATTGTATATAAAAGTAATATTTTGTGCCAACAAAGTTTTTTTTTAAAAAATTTGGGCCAGCCCAAAGTCGCAGCCCAATAAATTGAGCCAAAGTGAGAGCCCAAAAAAATTGTTGCTGTAGCAAATGGGTCAAACTTCGGTCAAACATTTGCTCTATAGTATAGAGTTAAGTTAAATAGATTTAACACCCGACCAATAGTGCCACGTGGCGTGTTTCGGTTGGCTGCTGCAACAAGTGGTGGTGAAGGAGGAGAGTCACTTGCCTATCCTATTTAATTTTGATGAGTGGGAGTCACGCACAAGGATGGAAATAGACTGCTGGGCCGAAGTGGACTCGTCGTTGGACTTGCTATTGGACTCGCAAAGTTTATATATGACTGGCCTGCTTTTTCGGCCTTTTCTTTGGAATTTTTTCGGGTTTCAATAATATAAATGCTCAAAATCTCGTACTTTTGCTTCAAAATCCTCGTTCCGTGCCTACAACGCAAAATAACGATTTCTAAAATTATTTGCAATTAAAACACATAGTTTCCTCATTTATTATGACATAAATATGAGGAATTTGATGCTAAAATGATGTATAGTTTGACGAAGCAAGACAAGGTACTGGCACGACAATGAAAGGCTGGTGTAATATTTTGGTACTACAGAAGGCCAGCATGTGTGCTCGGCCACCAACATCTGTAATTCTGCAAAGCATAAGAAAAGAATTTAAAAAATGACGAAAATATTGTATATATACTATCCTACAGATTGTATATATACTATCCTACAGAGCGTTACGAATAGCGACAAAAGCCCATGCTTACACATGCCTACCGATAATATGAGCAACTTTTGAATCTTGTAGTGGGCGTTGACATGATGGGCCATTATTTGTGCGCTCTCATTAATATATTACACATTGAGTGACAAATTCACTGTCGTTTTGACAGTGAGCCACATTGCTACAGTAACGGGTTTTTATTTTGGGTCAGCCCGATTTTAGTTTTTTTTTTTTTTTTAAATTTGTATGCACAAAGTAAGAGGAAAAAAAATATTACAAAAGTTTCGATTTATTCAGATAAAAAATACCCGCGGAAACATCTTCGATACCTAATAACTTTAAAATAATCGATATGGTCACAAACGTACAACCCATTATATTAAAAAAAACCATATAGAAAAAAAAGCAACACTTTAAACATGAGGCCAACACATAAGCCATATAAAAAAATTTATTACTAATATACACATTTGTCGACAAACTAGCCTAAAATTCGCATAAAATCTGGCCCAAAATCTGGCCCAAAGTAAAAAAAAAACTAGCCCAAAATTAGCCTGAAATCTGGCCCAAAGTAAAAAAAAATACAAAACGGTCCCTCAACTTTTAACTATTTACGATTTTCTTACACAAAAATTCCCGTAAAAAAATTTACAAAACTGTCCCAAAAAAAGAAAATATTCAGGAAAAAATTAGCCCGTCCCAATGCAAAATTTTTTTCTCCGAATCATACAAAAAAAAAAATATTAAAAATTAGCCCCGCCAAAACACATCGCCAAAAAAAAAAACCCCGAAACGTAAAAAAAGTTATTCGGGAAAAAATTAGCCTCGCCGCAACGCGCGGTTCTTTTGCTTGTTATAGTATTATACACAACAATTCCTTCGGCTCTCATTTTAAAATTGGAACGGCAATCTAACAATTTGGCCCAAAAAAAAAGGAATTTTTTTTAGTTAAAATAACTTTTTACAAAAGAGTTCTTCAAGTTTGCATTGTTTACGACCTTTTTATAAAGAAACTTTATATTATCAAATATCTAACAAAGAGGTAACGATTTTTTAAATGAAAAATATACCAATATAAAGGTCTCTGTGTTACGAACAAAACGAGCTCAATATTGACATACTTCAGACGTGCGTATTATTTTATAAAAAATGTTGAAGTTTAATACATGTTTTAAAAAAAATTCAAAACACTCCTTAACCTACGTAATAATATTTAGAAATACCTTAAAGTTTTTTTAATTGTTTTTAAATTAATGAAAATATTTTTTATTTACAATTTTATTGTTACGTTAACGTTTTAACGTTTGTCAGAAATCTCAGCACGAATTGAGCACTTCTTCGTCTACCAATGCTCGATGACTCAATTATCAATTATCATCGAAAAGCAAACAAAAATTGCATCGCCACAATGCGCGGGCACTATTCTTTCTGGTTTTTATACAATTGTGTTAGTCTCTTTTTTATATATATTTCACTTTGCCGTTAAAAAAAAACATTGTGCTGCTTTATTTTGCATGGTCTCACCGGTATACAAAATGGATTGTGATTGGCTTGAAATATTCAAATAATATTGAATAATGGATAAAGTTGGATACCCATCATATTCAAATAACATCCGTGTCCGAAAACAATTGACCAACCCACGTGAGCCGACAAGTAATCGAAAAACATGAAAACAAACACGTCTTACGTTGTACGTACCACCACTACCTATGCATGTCGATTTCATGCTCCACGCGCACATACAGAATTGCACACCCACTAACACAAACCACCTCACACACACATATTCGCTTTTTTTACTTTTGTTGTTTATATCTTCATGCTCTTACCCAGGGTGGCGAATTCTGACCCGACACGAAACCCGATCTAAAACCGACATGAATATTAACAGGTTCGGGCTGAGTATAAATATATTCGGCTCAGGTTTGGGTCGACCCATCTAACCCGTTTATTAAACAGGTCGGGTTCGGGTTCGGAATAAATTAAGCGGGTCGACCCGCCAACCCGTTTAATATTTTTTCTTAAATTAAAATTTATTTATATTTTATTATACAGGTTAAACGGGTTAAATAGGTAGACCCACAAAACTGTTTAACCTATTAAACATGTGTACTGTGCCAACTTTTATATTTAAAACGGGTTAAATGGGTCAACCCGCCGTTTAACCTATTTACCCGTGTAACATACTTAACCTTTATTTTACTGGGGTATTCCCCTTTTACCCAAAACAAAACATACTTAACCCGCCCACCCAAGTATATATACGGGTTAAATGGGTCGGGGTCGAGTTATGTGTAAACAGGTTAGGGTTGACATAACTGACCTGATTATTTAAACGGGTCAGGTTCGGGTTAATGTTTTATGACCCGCGAACCTATCAACCCGAACCCGACTCGAATTGCCACCCCTACTCCTACCACAATGCAAATAGTATAATGGTACACTTTTTACAGTTTTATGTTCATACTCTTACCACACAAATATCATGTTATAAGAATTAAAAAAATGATAAAAGTTGTACTCCCTGTAAGTATAGCGAGTTGAGGAATGCTATGCTCACACCATTTTTACAAACAAACATTCACACCCACATGTAGCATATAATTATGGAGGGTAAAAATTAAGAAAGTGTAAATTTCATGCAACCTAATTGGTACATCTCACATGCCACATGTGAGTGTGGATGTTTGTTTGTAAAAATGGTGTGAGTCTAGCATTTCTCTAGCGAGTTTGTGACAAAATGAGAGCATTACTGTATTTAACGAGACACTAACTTTGGGTTAAGTGGAGCATGTAGACTTATTTCGGGACAAAATGAGTAAGATGTTACCCGATATTACTCCATCATCAAATTGTTTCACTAAGGTCATAGTCTAAAAAATGATATTTTTTGTGACTAAAAAAAATATAACCAAATAATCAATTCTTAAAGATCGTGTTTATGTTATAAAGATCGTGTTTATGTTATATAAAGATCGTGTTTATGTTATAAAGATTGTGACTAAAAATGGCTCGCAGATTGGGGATCTTCTAAGGATTATAAAGATCGTGTTTATGTTATATCCGCGACGGCTTTATGAATTTTGTGGAGGTATCGGAATAGTATTACTTTTAATTCTCATCCTATGAGGAAAAGTGATATATTTGATAGTATTCGTATGTTCTCTTTTTCTTGGCTTAAATGTAGAGATAGAAAAGTTAAATATTGGAATTCTTGGTTAAATAATCATTTGTAATCCTCTTCTAGCCCCTTGCTAGAGAGTACTTCTTTAATGATATCATTTTTCAAAAAAAAAAAATCAATTCTTAAAACACAATGTCAAGCTTATTTTAGCGAGGAATTCCCTTTTACCCAAAAAATATAAACACAATGTCAAGCTTGTCTTTTGTTCTAACGAAACAATGTGTGTTGAGTATAATTTTTACTCAAAATTACAAATGAAAAATAAAATATGAAACGAAAGCGAGGGTAAATTTGGAACTTAGATGGTAAATAAGTGACAATTGACCATGTAATATTTGGGGTAGGTTATAAAGACTCCCATTAAAAGGCCGTTTGTACCTCCTGGTTTTCCGGTTTTTTTAATTTTTTTAATTTTGTTTATATTATAAAACAGTGAAACGCAGAATGCGGAACAAAAATTATAAAGTTTAACAAGTCAAAAGTATTAAACTGTCAAAAAGTACGGACTATAAACTGATAAAAACTTGTGTTGCACTGTAAACTAAGGGACAAAAAACATGTTTTGTACTTTTCTTGTAGTATTTAGCGGACCACCGGGATACCAATAGTAGCACCCGTATGATATACGTGGTCAGTAAGATCCACTGGTGACCGTGTGAGACGTAAACTAAACTTGGAGGTTACGCAAATGTTTTTCAATTTTAGTTTTCAACATTATGTATTTAAAAAAAACAAAAATAATTAATGTTAAATACGCAAAATACTCTTTTAAAACTAGACCTATTTATTTTTTTATTTTTTTACTTTCTCATATAAAATTTTCGAACAATGTTGTTTTAGTAAAATAGTTTTTCTAACAATGTTCTCACCGATAATTTAAAAAAGATATAATACCTTTATAAATGTAGGTCTTTTTACAAAAAAAGAATTTTTGATTTTTTAATCCTAGCATTACCAATCTTAAAAAATTACCCGTTTATACAACAGCGAAGTAAACAGCCGCATTTTGATGACGCCGTTTAAGATGTGGCTTGGACCGGTTTAGAGTGAACTTGGCCTAAACGATGTCGTTTAGGGGTGGGACAACGTCGTTTATAGATGACAAACTTAACGATATCGTTTAGTTTCTGTTTAGTTTTTTTTATTTTTTAAACATTGTGTATAAAGGTTGTTTCCACCAATCTTCATGCATAACATAAGGTCATCAAACCTATTTTGTCACCGTCCTTAGCTATACAATCAAAAGGTGTCATCAAGAAATTTTGAATCGTACTTGCTCCACTTCCAGCTTATAGGTTATTCGTTCGTTGTTGTTATGGATAATACGTTCTTTATTTTGGTGTTGTTTTTTTTTTCTTCAAATTTTGATACATAGGAATAACTTTTTATATTTTAGGTTGTTTGTTGGATCATATGATGTTTTTAGAAGATTATACTGTTAAGGTATTTGCGAATGTTTGAAGATAAGTAAATGGGAAAAAAGGTGGTTGTATGGCTGTTAGTTTTATATAGCCATGTTTTATTTTTGGTTATTGTGTTTTTTTTATATATGTATTGCATATTTGCGGTTTGGCTGTTTGCATTAGTAAAATGTAATACTTATTTTGTTGAGAAATTTTTGGACCCTTGCAAAAGTGATAATTTGATCAACGTGGTATAGTTTTCAACGAATACAACATAGTCTTAAGGTGGTTCTATACTTTTGTAGTTTTATACCTAAGCTTAGGTACATGACAACAGATTTTTGTATTATGTTGTTTGATGCGTCAATGACAAAGATATGCGCGAATGTGTCGTATAAGCTCATAAGTAAAGCTTGAAAGCTTGCACAAAATTTGACTTGTAATCATAAGAGAATCAAGTTTGTTGAATCAAGCCGTTTCGTCATCTCAATATTTTATTTTTCACGTTCACACACCAAAACACTCCTCAAACCCCATACTCGTAGCTTAAGCCATTTCTCCGTTTCGGGGACCAATCATTTTATTTTCTTTTTCATTTTCCAAACCAACTAATTTTTATTCCTTCAAACAAAAATATAAATAACATAAAAAATATATTAAAAGTATTACATTTAACTTTGATTAACTTTCGAATATCTTAGATTTGTGACTAACTATACAAACTTCTTAAAGTTTAGGGGCAAAAAATGAAATTCAATATTTTTAAAGGTTTAAAACGAAAAAAAAATTACATTAAAAGGAATACGTCTATCATCTTCTTCCTTGGACACCCACTTTCACGCACTTATTTTTTAAAAACGTTACCTTTCATTTTAGGGGAGTGGTCACGCCCAAACGGCGACAACAAATGCTGTTCCATGTCAGAAATGGCGCAGGAAACCACAACCATACCGAGCCCACTAAGTATGTAAACCTCTCAAAGTCGCTTACACATCCAAATCTAGCCATTTATCTGATAAAACCTTCTAAGTAAAATACAATTTACAATAAATCGTATATCACTTTAATTTACAACAATTTGATGAGTTTTGCAGTAATTCGTGCTATGTTTAAAACCTCAATCAGTAGTCTATATACTCCATACTAAATTCATTATCTATTGAAGTATAAGGACCAATTATGACAAGTTGGAAAGTTGACATAATAGAGGGTTCAAAATGTAAATAGTTTGAAAGGTTGTTAGAGTTAGTAATTTTCCCGCTTCATTTACTTTGTACAAATACTCTTCCCTTCAGTTGTAATCCGTAACAAATTCATTTTCCTTTAATCAAATTCACACAATTCTGTATTATCTTTTTCCATTGTATAACTATCGACGGTTTAAGTGTCACTTGACGGTTGACCCGTTGGATTCATGATGAGCTAATTACGTCGACACTTTTTTTCTCGAAAGACAATCGTTGTTAAGATCAAAGGGTGCTTGTAAATCATGGGATTGCAACCAATTATCGCCAGCACTTTCTCTTTGATATCGAATGAATCTGTAATTTTGTCGATGAGGAGGGTGTTGGAAGGATTAATCCATAAAATAGTTTGTTTTTATTAAAGGGTCTGATAACCCAGTCTGTTGGCACTTAGGCCCAGGACCCGAAAACCCTTATTAGTTAGACAGTTAATTCACGGTTGTTTAAGTGAATTGGGCACATGTCGTATGGTTTGTTGTAAAACCATCACAACCCTTCACAAAATCACACCGATTAGTTTGTAATATATATGTGTCGATGTTAACAGTCACAACAAAACCTTTTTCAGTTATATATTAGAATTCATTAAAGGGTTAAACCCCATATCTTCTTGTTATCTTCCTAATAAATTTCTTGTATAATGATTTTCTGATGCTTGTTTGATATATGATTAATTTCGATCCTGGAATAAGAATTCATGACCTTGATGAATTCAGTCGGTACTCATGAGCGGCAAGGAATCAATCACACACCCGATTCATGTTCAATCAGCACTCAAAATCTGCCATGGATGCCGATGAGAAAGAAAGATAAGAGAGATGGTTACCACCAAAGACTAGTGGTTAACAAAGAAGAAGAAAAAAGAAAAAAAAGGCAGATTCAAGAGAGAAGAACAGAAAGAAAGAAGAAGAAAACATGGATGCGTTTTTTGTTACTAAAGGAAAGAAGAACACATTTTGTGTTCACAAGAAATCGAGAAGAAGAGAGAAGAATACCAACCTTGGAACCCCGGTTCGTGATGAACCCTACAACCATGATGGTTGACAAAGGCAATGATGCCAAAGATGAAGATGTATGAGTATAATGGGGACAAGGCTATGATGTTGTGATGATGGTACTGTTGTGATGATGGTACTGTTGTGATGATGGAACTGATCAGGAGATGATAAAACCTTTGCAACAAACCAACAAAAGCCATGAAGATTCAAGTGGTGATGGCGGCACTAACCCTGCTGGAATTTGGTTCAATTAGAAGCCGAAAAGTCATCAACACCAAGGATCAAGAGCAAGAAGAAATCAAGGAACAAGAAGATTGAATTAAACAAAGATTTATAGATTAGGGGGGAATATGTTGGAAGGATTAATCCATAAATATTTGTTTAAAGGGCTGATAAACCCAAGTTTGTTGGCCTTAGGCCCACACCTGAAAACCCCTTATTAGGTTAGACAGTTACATACGGTTGTTAAGTGAAAAGACAAGTCGTATGGTTTGTGTAAACCATCACAACCCTTCACAAAATCACCCCGATTAGTTTGTATATATATGTGTCGAATGTAACAGTCACAATCAACCCTTTTTCAGTTTATATATATCAGAATTCGTTAAAGGGTTCAACCCCAAATCTTCCTTGTTATCTTTATAATGATTGTCATGATGCTTGTTTGATTATGATTATTTCGATCTTGGAAATAAGAATTCAAGACCTGTGAAACAGAGGGTTCATGCATAGCATCACGCCATCACTATCATTTACGATGTTTATATTTTTTCTTGCATATCTAAAGACCGTCCAACTATTAAACTTTTTACTTTTAGATCACACCCTTTACTTAAACTAACTTATGGGCCGTCTAAATATGAGTTTATCTTGTTTTTAGAAATTTGGTTCAAATTTTTTGCCAAAAATGTGTACAATTTAAAGAATAAAGCTAACTTTAACATATCAAAACAATACAATTAAAAACTGAAACGTAAAACATGAGTTAAATTGTCATAAATCACTTCCACTCATAAACTTGCACTTAAATAATGACTAAAACTATATTTCTGGACTTTATGGATTCAATAGTCCTTTTGTAATGTTCATTTTCTAGCTTCTGCTAGTTTATATAAAATTCCGCCGTTCAAAAAAGAAATAATAACTAAAACTGATATTATACAGTTTAATAGTTATTTTCGCCAGATGCAAACAACCTTAAAGTGACCACACCAAGCTTCTGAAAAGGAAGGACTTTACTTTGTTTGATTTGCTGTGATGGTGGGTTCAAACCTCGTGGATTAGTCGGCTAAAATGTCATAAACAATGGTTACCCAAAATAGTTATTTGTGTTGTTTTAACATGTTAATTTTAAATTTATTCTTGTTGTTTCAAAGATCTTTGAGAAAAAAGTATATGAAATTGATATAAATTAGTTTTGATGGATCGATAGCCATAAAATAAAAATGTTTAGTAGTTTAGTGGCTTTCGAATACATAAAACTTTTTTTAATAACGTAAAGAAAAAAAAGCAAGAATGAATATTTATGTTAAATGAGACGTCAAATAACATTTTAACCTCTGATTAAAATTTGAAATTATTGCTTTCCATGAGCACATAAATTATCAATTAAATGTTTACTTGTGTCGTGTTTCATCACAAGAATGAATATTTATGTTTTATGAGACGTCAAATAACATTTTAACCTCTGATTAAAATTTGAAACTGTTGCTTGTCTTAAACATTTTTCTCTATAAACATTATGGTCGTCTTCCATGAGCACATAATTTATCAATTAAATGTTTACTTGTGTCGTGTTTCATCACAAGAATGAATATTTATGTTTTATGAGACGTCAAATAACATTTTAACTTTGAAACTGTTGCTTGTCTTAAACATTTTTATCTATAAACATTATGATCGTCTTCCATGAGCACATTACTTGTGTCGTGTTTCATCACCTCGTCGGTTCCATTTGTCAATTTCTTTCACAAGGGTCAAAGTGTTTGAGCACTACTTCCAGTATCAACCGATAGTAAACTCAATATATTTGTAATATGATATAAATAAATAAATTTATAAATATTTTCATATTTTGTGCCGCTTTAACTCACGCTTTAAAAACGCCGTGACTCGCCATGGCTCGCAAAGACGTGAAGCTTGGTCATGCCGACACGCCACGCCTCACGCTATTTATAACCTTGATCTATACATACAAAATCACCACAAACTTATAACCACATCGTAACTACCTATGACCCATTTTTGAACAAACATGTATTATATAACATGATAATAAGCAACAAATAATAGGCACGGTAAGTCGGTAAACAAGATTACATGATAACTAATACTCCCTCCGTCCCAAAATTATTGTTCTCCGACAAAAAATACACAGTTTAAAAAAAGTGCATTTATTACAGCTTTCTCTTTCTTACTTTTTAGCAGAATGACAGTTTTACCCTTAGCTAATTAATTAAAGTCTTCTTTAAAGTTTGTAATAATAATTTTAACCAAGGGTAATATAGTAAACTTGATCAAACTTTCCTATCTATTTTTAGTAGTGGACAATTAAATTGAGACATCCCAAAAAGGAAAGATGGACAATAAAAATGGGACGGAGAGAGTAAATAAATTAAAGATTTTACGGAAAGATGAAAGCTGAATATCGTTCGAAATGCCATGTGACATTCTTCATCCAACATATAAACATAAATTTAAACTTAACTTAAATACACTTTTAAAAATAAAAAGATTAAAGTTTTATTGATAAAAATAACAACTTTGTGATTTAAAACCTTAAAACTATAAACTTAATAAAAGAAAAAGAACTTAAAAACGATATTTTGGTAAAAGCTTTGA
>BQNB010137448.1:0-14066 GCA_026074375.1 Tanacetum coccineum
GCTGCCAAGGCCGATATTTACAACACTGGTTATTTACATACAATGATGATAACAAACAATCAATTACTTTGAACTTGGATTCTTACCAAACCTAGAAGACATTTTTTGGGGTAAAGCATTAGAACTGGACCAAGTCCAATTTGCTTATGCACAATTCTACATACGCAATAGGATTAGCCGCTATTTTAACACAATTCTGCAAATGCAATTATTGAAGTTCTAGCTGATAAATTCCTAATAACAGTATCTACAGATTGTTTTCAAATGCATGAATTGATTCAAAGCATGGAAAGGGAAATTATACGTGAAGAATTCAGGCAGAATCATAGAAGGTTGTGGATTTCATTAGAGGATTGCGATGTACTGAATGTAAACAAGGTATGACCACAAGCAATTTCCTTTATTTTTTTCAATACTACCTCCGTCCCATATTTATTGTCCAGTTATAACTTTTTAAGTCTTTCTTTGTTAACTTTGACATTGAATATTTTTATTTATGCTATTCAATATTTGATGCATAATATATGAATGGATTGAGTTTTAAATGTATTTTTCATTGGTATAATTTTCATCAAGTATTATATAACACAAACAAAAATATTTAAGGTCAAAGTTGACAACAAAAGACTCAAAAAGTCAAAACTGGACTAAAAATATGGGACGGAGGTAGTAATAGAAAGTACAATCCGATGATCGTTTATTTGTATACTTTCAATAGTTGCTTAAGGAGGTATACAGTTGACAAATTTTATTGATCACGTGTACTTATCTATGCCTAATTCTACAGATAAAATCAACACCAATTATATTGTTACAAAAAATAAGATTAAGGCTGCGCTCCCATTAATGAGGTCTTCCGTTGAAGGTGCTCGGATTGTTTTGGTCAGTTCACGGCTAGGAAGGCTTAATGGCAGGAGAAATGTAAGTCTTATCTGATCTTTTTTGTTAAGGGCCGGGTATAAATCATTTTTAAACAAAGTTTGGTGTAAAAAGAAACTTGATATTTTTTGTAGCTGGTGTTGGGAGGTCTGATTTCAACGGTAATCTTCATTATATTGGTGAGGCTATCTGGTCCACAAATGTTTCGTCGAAAAGGCAGTGTATACGTGAGCCACAGTCCACATTGGTATCTCAACCTGAATTGCGAGCCTGTTCGAATGATATTGAGCTCTCTGAATGCAAAGGATCTTCCGTCCATAGTGTTGCGAAACCGGCTACTCCTTCATGTAAGTGCATGCTCATGTTTACTTTTATCCTTTTGCAATATGCATTCATATTATCAAGCTACATTTATTTAACATAATATATCATGTTCAAATTAAACGTGAAATGATCAGTACCCAAAATATGTAACGGAAAACTTCATACGTTTTTATTTCCTTAAAAGGTTGTTATTGTAGCCATTACTTGGCATACATTTATTTAGTATGTCGCTACAAACGTAACCCACAAGTATTACAGCCGGCTACAGGCTAGGTTTCATTGTCAACTTACTTTTGTTGTTTTCGTATAAAACTAAAGACCAAGTAATTTAAACAATTTTGCTTGCAGGAACAAGGTGAAGGTGAAGATGAAAATGAGAAACACACCAGTAATATTGTTTCTAACCGATATTCTGAGTGACTAGAAGTAGTAGTGTTATGTGTTGTTTGTAAAACTTGAGCTGCTGTACCAAATTGGCTTTCTTCATTCAAATGAAAAATATTTTTTCAGGCTTTTGCTTATTAAATTCCTGGATGATTCATGTTTCTGTTTGTTTTCTTATGGACCGACAACGCATACTACTATTGCTAGATGAAACTTAGTATCACATTTTTTCCAACTGTTAAACCATCCAGTAAATCCCCGCGCTCCGCAGCAGAACGCGGGTTACAAACCTCGTTATCTATTAAGCTTTAAGGTTATTGAGGTTGTTGGTTTAGGCTTAGGTTTTATCTCAAAATCTATAATTTTTTGTTTTAATTTTATAATCCATCTTTTTTTTATCCATTTTTAAAAATAATGACACATTCGGCAAGCAAAACTACATTGCCATTTACTTACTAATAATCACAGTGAAAAGCTCAAGTAATAGGTCCTAAACTCCGAATCCTAATAATTCGGTTTTGTTATTAATCTTGACTTGCTTCTAGCACTCATCTATTATTACACATCCTTTTGAAGCCAACTGAATGTTCTTGATGTACTCGAACCAATTGTAATTACTAATTAGTGCACAAACAATGATGAAAACAATCTTAAGGTTTGTGTAGTTGCGGAAACATTTTCTTAATTTTAGAACGGGACCGACTTCTTTTATAGAACATTTTGAAACCGGAGAATTCTATTTTTATTTTTATTTTCTTAATTTTATTTTCTTGTTTTTATTTTTATAGAACTGATTAGGGTCGTTAGTCATCAAACAGACCCAATATTATTTGCATGGATCCGTTAAATCAAGGGCGGGCTATCATTTAAACAGATGTTTCTTTTCTTTCTTCGCACATTGTGTAATCCATCAATATCGAGTTAGCTGCTCGCTGCCAATACCTATTATGTTATCATTCCAATACATTTTCACATTGATCACATCAATGGGTTGGCATTTGAATAGTTGCTTTCATTCGAACTACGGAGTATGAAATAACTTACTCAGTATTACCTATGCTAATATAGTAAGTTACTGATTAGGACCAGGAAATCATAGATGATTAAGTGAAGGCACCAGTCCAACAATGTTAATCAGTTTTTGTTATATCTAATGTAATTTTAATTCTTTTTTAATGCTTATTTGATATACAAGTAATTTTTTAGAGCCCATATATTTGGTTGCCAAGGTAATCATAACGTTGCATATGTTCGTTTAATACCATCAACGGATTTTATATGCATAGTTGATAAGTGTTTGTTTATGTTTTACAAATATTAACGAGTGTGAGCCTGATCAAAGCGATTGTGTGTATGTCTGTCCTAACACCAAAGGAAGCTACGAGGCAACGATAGAACAAATGGGACCGGTTGCAAATATTCAGAAGGGACAATCTTTGCTGGTAAGTTTATAGAACTCTCTCGCAGTACACTAATTAAAATATCTCATAAACTATGGCCTAATTAAGTGGTTGCTTCATTGTGGTGATCAAGTATATTAATAAGTTTTGTTTATGATTTGCATACCTATCAATGTTTTGAATGTGGTGTCATGAAAGTTGTAGTTTACGCATGAGTAGTTTCACTACTTTATGCTCATACCAGAATAACTAATAGTTTCACTACGTTTCATAATAGTTTATGTTTTTCATTGTGTTTTGTTACTAATTATGCTATTGTTTAAGCATTTGTGTGCTCTTGTGAGTAGTTTTAAAAACAACCATGGTCATGCAAAAAGTGGGCAGAGCTCAGTTACATAAAGGTTTTAAGCGGTGCCTAACTTACGATATATTAAGGGCACAAGACACAAAAGGAATGGCAAAATGTTTGATTCATACCCAAAATGTGTAAGACAGGCTCTTTGACAGAGGAGATATATTTTGATTTCCGAATGCAATGTTTCATCTATACTGATTAGAAAAGGAATTTTTGCAAGCTATCTTACCCGTCTAAGGAAACATTTTCCTACTATCTTAAAAGCACTTGACATGGTACTCAAGCTAAAATTCAAGTTGCTCTTGAAAAGTGGGGACTCAATATGTAAGTTTCTTTACATTTCATATACCTATTTTCCTATTAGATATTCAGATCGACATAGTCACGAGCTCTGCTGTTAGATCTTCAGACATCGTTTTTTTTTTCAGATTTGAGTATCCACAACCAACATTCTGGAAACTGATGAAAGAGCACTGCATGGAGCCTTTTTTTGTATTTCAGGTTCGACATTATGGAAGATGGCCATCTCAAATCTCATATTCTTACTAAATACCATTGAAGCAACCATTGAAATGGATCTTGATGAACTTCATATGTCATCTTCGCACTCTATCTTGATGTATATCATGGTTTTAAAGTTTGTATCTTCACAAAGGTATTTATTCTGTATATGCGTTTTTTACTGTGAGTTTAACGAATTGATGAACATTATATCTACGCAACATAGTTATTCTGTGACTACTTTACCCGTTAAAGGGGGGTGTTATGAGATTCATATTCCTAAAATAGGGTGTCTGGTAAAAACTAATTATAATCATGGTTTTTTATTAAGTGTATAAAAACATAGATGGCGACCAAGATTCAATGGACGAACTCGATGCAGCCTTGTCTGAATTGACATCTGATCCTCATTATCCACAGGTGGGACTCCAGTCATGTATTATGTTTTAGTATTGATTTCAGTAGATGTGCGTGGAATCCCTGTCGAAGATCCCAAAAATACTATATTCAAAGAGGAGGGTACATAGAGAACTATGGTTATATCATATCAGATGTTGTGGTCAGAAGGATATTCAATGATTTAGTGGACAGGTAAGTGTTGCTTTATGCATTAGTAACTGATTAGGAGTTGATTTTTGAGCTATATATGTATATTTTTTATTTCCTGTAATTTGTCATGGTTATATGTTTGTGTAGTCTATAACTTTTGAAAAACCATTTATAATTTAACTTCTATACCCACTAGAATGTACAACCTTGAAAATGCTGGTGAAGGTTTGAATTTACCCATGTTAAGATCTGTCTGTTACTGGATCTTTTTTGCTTTAGGACACAAAGGTTCAGGTGCTTCCTCGTCAGATGCCATTGATGTCCATGTTCTCTCACATTTTTCATTAAATCACTTTATCTAACAGTTATGTAGCTTTATATTTCGAAATTAATTGACTGAATATTTACATCATTCTTATCTCTTGCAGATGATGCGGCATTTGGTTCGTTCTTCATGGTTATTGCATGTCAGCTGTAACAAAAGAAGGGTTGCTCCTATTGCTGCACTTTTATCTTCAGTTGTACATGATTCGGTGTTTGGTAATATGGACATCCATGAACTTGACAACACCCAGGACCTTTGAAGCGGGTACTTCATAACTTAAATATGTTAAACAACAAGTTTATAAATTAAATTAAAATAGTTTATACAAAGCATCATATCTTATAGTTGGGTCTTTTTCTTGAATGGATTGTTGTTGTGATGATGATTCTGGAATTGGAGAGTGACACTGATGTATAAAATGAAATAACAGATTGTTAGAGAGAAAAAAAATCCCTTTACATCACAATATCTAGCCTTAACCCTAGCTCTAAGATCAAGATAATGAACTGAGAAAAGCTTATCAATTTGCATTCTTCACCAATTCAGGGTCTGATAAAAAGCTTTAGGATTATTATATAATTATATTATATGGTAATAGATAATTTCATAACACATTGTTATCTCTTGCAGATGATGTGGCATTTGGTTCGTTCTTCATGGTTGTTGCATGTCAGCTGTAACAAAAGAAGGGTTGCTCCTATTGCTGCACTTTTATCTTCAGTTTTACACGATTAGGTGTTTGGTAATCTGGACATGCATGAAATTGACAACACCCCAGGACCTTTGAAGCGGGTACATAATAACTTAAATATGTATGTATGTGTATAAATCATGCACTGATGTGTCCTTGAAACAACGGGCTTATGTTTTGGCACGCCAGAAGGATGCTATGAAACGGAGGCATATCCTTAAACAGGTCCTGATAAGCTTTCAAATAGGTTTTACATAACAAAGAAAGTGATCTCTCAATTCTTCATATGAGCGTGTTACTTCTGGTGAGTTTTAATGCTTTTTGTTATTTGATATCATATAGTTATGATTGTTGTAAATATTAATCACATGAATCTCAACCGTTACTTTAGATGTCAAACATTCTAACTGAGTTTACTTCAAACGTGTAACTTTTTGAGCTCTTTTATTTTGTATATCGATAATTTAATTACATTATATACGACTATACGTGTAGATTTAGGTTTTAGGTTTTATTGTGATTAGGTTTAGGTTTTATTTGAGGTTTTTGTAGATGATTGGAATAATGTGATTTTGATGTTGCGTATACAAGGATTCAATACGAGTAGATTTAGGTTTTATTATGATTAGTTTTAGGTTTTATTTGAGATCTTTGTAGGTGATTGCAATGATGTGATTTTGAATTAGTTTGAATTCTTAGATTTAGGTTTTATTGCCAATGCTCGGTTTCGGAGAAGAATGATTGTCTAAACGGCTTAGAGTTTGAGGTTAATTGTGATTAGTTTTAGGTTTTGTTTGAGGCTTTTTTAGGTGATTGCAATCGTGTGATTTTGAATTAGTTTGAATTATTAGATTTAGGTTTTACTATCGATGCTTCGATTCTAGAAAAGAATGATTGTGTACTCGGCTTAGAGTTAGGTTATGTTCGAGGTTTTTGCAACGGTAGTGACCTGATTGTGAATGAGTTTGAGTTGGTAGTGAGTTAGATGAGATGTGTGGTTGTAAGTTAGGTTTATGTTTTGGAAGTGGCATCGTTGACTTAGATGGGGTTGTAGAGCTCACGGGGTCTAGCTGGGCTGTCTACTCTTTGATATGTCACAATAGTATAAAATTAATATCATGATTTATGACAATGAAACTCATAAGGTGCCTATTGTAACAGTAGGTGTTTCTCACCAGGAATATCATAAGCTATGATATACAGGCATTAATTATTTGTCCAACATAGATGATAAAGTTGTATTTGTAGATGACATCCCTTCACCGTTAAATTGCCTTCATGGAGCATTTATTTATAGTACCAAACCGTTAGCATGGGTAAAGGGTATTAAATTAAAGTCAAAAAAGGATGTAAATACTATTGTTTCATTCAGAGATACTGAACCACCCATCTTCATTGTTGAACAAACAGTCGAGAGAACCAATTCCCAAAGTTAAACACCTCCTTAAAGAGTATGTTCTTCTTAACATAAGATCTTTGCTTAAATTATGCTAATTGGAAGGTATTTGATTATAATCAAAGATTGAGAAAGTATTATCTTAGATGCATTATAATGCATCATAATGTGTTTTCTAGCTTTTAATTAGATGCATATACGTATTTTAGATGCATTTCATGATTTCTCTTATTTTTTGGTCCTCTACATGTGCCAAAATCATGAAAATCAATTTGCACCATCTACACATCAAATTAACTTTCGAAACTCTATATGGTGCATCTAGATGAATAAAAATGCATCTAATGAAAGTCGTTGCATCTTAAATGTGTGATTTTAGTCACTTCTCACCACTTCTTATTTTAATTTACTTCTCACTGGATCCCTACTATATATATATATATATATATATATATATATAATACACACACACACTAGTAACATAACCCGCCCAACGAGCGGGTTCAGTTCATAAAACGTTTTTAGACGATGTTTGTCGTTCAGTTCTAATGGTTGTCGTGTTTGTGTAAACATAGAATCTCCATTCCTCTTTTTCGTTTGATTATTGACAGTGTGACATATAGATGTCCGTATGAAAATGCCGTCTTTGTTAAAAGCAAACTAACCTTTGATAGTGTCTGGTCTTGGCTCTTAGTAATTGTCATTGTCAAGATAATGTCAATTGAAAGATTTGTTAAGCAGGATTCAAATTATAGAAATCTCATACGGAGTGATAATGTGTAAATCTATACCTTTTGTGTTTGAAAGCATGATCATTTACAATCAAATACGAAATAAAGCTTCTTTACACACAACTTTAGTGGTAGAGTTTGTGTATTTACCATCTCGATCACAACATAAAATCTTCAAACCCTTCCTGCTCTTCACCCTTGAGACATCCACATATAGTTAGCCATGTGAGAAAACCGGCATCTGAAGAAACATACCAACCTTACACAATGTCTGACCTTGACCTATATTAATTGTCATACCAAAGCAAATTTAGATAGGGAACTGTCGTCGGTTTAGTTTAAACGGTAACTTAGCGTCTGGCGGGTTAATGACCATACACAAAATCGCGCAAATAGTACCCACACTACCACTTGATATTATCTTAGCTTCAATTTTATTTATTCTCATTCTTAGTACTTGAAGCCTTGTGAATATCGTTGACAAAAAATTAAGTAAAAGTAAATCAATTATAAACATACCATATTATTAATTGAATACATTAATAATGAAAATAAATGAATATTCATCCGATATGAGTAAATAAAAGTTAATAAAATATCCGTAGGAAAAAAATGATTTTTTCATATATTTGAACAAATGGCAACTGAAGCATTACAAATAACTTGAAAGGGCATTTATCATCATATATGTTCATCCAACTTGACTGTGTTTTTAGCACACCCCAAACATGCTCCATTGTGTCGTTTCACTCCAACCAGGATCAAACCCACTCTTACCCTCGAATGCTTTCCACTTCATAACCGCTTGAGGCAACGGCGTATCAAGGTCAATCCCGTCAAATGTTAACGTAGTGATTGGCACATGTATGCAGACCTCAAGTTAACTACAATTACGTCTTTCATTTCTCTCGCAGAATCAAGAAGCCTTCCTTCTTGATCGTGACATGATCCACATCTGCAATCATAGGAGCAAAATACTACGTACGTTTTAAGAAGCGTACCCAAATAATTACAATATGGATCCTATTTATTGGCACTACTGCATTCACATGTCTCTAATTGTCTACCTGTGAAGATAATTTTCTAGTAGCATTTCAATTTCTTCCTCCGCTTTTGATCATCTTCATTGTACATATGGGAAGTTCCTCGACCAGAAACACGAGAAACAGTCCTTGAAGAATCTTCCATGTAGCCAGCTCCACGTGATGTGTAAGAATTTCTGTTGATCTGCCTCTCAGATGAAGGTCTACCCACATTTTGCCTAATGCACTCTGTTTAATAGTTGCTTTTTTCATAATCTGAAAGATCAAGACAGTTTTTAAGTACTATCTAAATGATAGAAATATTGACCCATTTGCTTATGAATTGGATGCCTTGGGTTATGTTATCTCAAATGGGTCAAATCAAAATTTTAAGCAGGTCATAAATTCATCCAAATGATGAAAGTTCCTCACCTTATATTATATATCATCATAAACATGTTAATTCATAAACATTTTTGGTATAGAAGTCAGACACATTCCAACCCCTTAACCTAAACCAAAATTTTCGATGTCTCAATTTGACCCCATTTTGACGAGTTAACTAACCTTCTCGATCTCCCCATCTAACCTCATCTAGAATTTTACATATATAGCATTATCATGCATGACTACCGCATACCTGGAGATCTTCGCTTAAAGGATATGTCAATAGATGTATTATAAGGTCTTTTGCTACCAAGTCTATCAAAAATCAATACATCATATCCTCTTTCATCTCTAGAATCAAATGACCTTCTACAACCTCCATCATATGGACTATGATCTCGAATGCTTCTTCTACCCCTGTCAGTGAACCTATGACTGTCCATGCGGTTGGAACCACCCTCCCAAGAACTATAACTACCATGACTGTCTCCGCCAAATGTGTAACCACCTCGTGCATATTCAGCAGATTTACCTCTTCGGCGTGGTCTAGATAGCCTTGCTCGAACTTTCACCTATAAAAATGATATATCACTTTGTAAGAATAAAATAAATATAAAGGATGAAAAGGGATGTTTCACAAACAATAAATAAATTTAAAAACAAGATAATAACAATAACATTATGATAACGATGAAAATGTGGGCAACTCTGACAATCATAAAGATACCTCCTTGTTTCTGAAGACAAGCTCTGAATCATTAATACCATGAACACAAGATACTGCAGATTCATGTGTGCTGAACGTTATGAAACCAAAATCATCCCTTTTAGCAGCAGGCATATTTCTTGCAAGTTCAACTTTCTCGATTTTCCCAAATTGCCTTAGATTATCGTTTATAATATCCTGCGTCCAAGGAGTCAAACCGTCAACAAATACAGTCCTCACCTGAATTTCCAAATCATCATACATTAAAGAACGTTTGACGCTAAACCTGATTTATGAATAACAACAAAACTTTGAGAATATATACCTGTGCCATGACCTCATCATCATGTTCAATCAAGGTATCAGCAAAAGCAATCCTAGTTGTCCGATCAGTTCCAAATATGACATCTCGTTTCTGCAATCGTCTGCAAGCTTCCAAGGTATCTGGTCGAGTGGGGAAATCCAAGAAAGCAAATCCCTGATTCATACCCACACTTTTGGCATCTTCAACCAATGGCAACTCCACAAACTTGTGTATGCCATAACGCATAAGTTTTTCCTTCAACTGAGAATTAGAAGAGAAATAAACTCAATCATCATGCTTTATAAGTAAAACCAATAATAGAAATGAATATTGAGGCGATCAAACATACCATATCTTTTGACCATGTCTTGCATATGATACCAACAAACAATGTGTCACTATCTTGACTCAAAGCCACTCCACATTGCTTTCCCTTAATCTAAAATTGCGTTAGCTAATATTAACCAATCGTGAACAGTATACACATACAAAAAAGGCCAAAGAATTAAAAGATTATTACCGTCGGGCGTTTGAAGTCAGTAAGTGCACGTCTCGCTTGCTCAACAGTAGCAAACCTTATAAAAGCAAACCCTTTATTTTTATTAGTCATGGGATTCATTAACAGCCTCACTTCAATAATATCACCAATCTCACTAAACACTTTCCTAAGATCTTCTTCATTTGAAAGTGTATGATATTACTGCCATAAAGTATTATAAGGACACTACATGAAGCCATTAAGTTATAACACGAACTTTGACCAAAAAACACAGTTTACGAACATCCATTTTAATACCTAATATTAATGCATATGAGTAAAAAAATATGCTTCTGCGGTCCTATATCTTTTGTTTTAGTTAGTGAAGGTTTAACAATTAATATAATATACACAAAGATGTATACCTGGTGACAATGTGGTCATACATAGTAGCATTAAAATAACACACAACTCCAGATTTTAACTTAGAAAGAGCCCTTATGTATTGAAGCGCAATGTTTAACTTTGTTGTCATTATATCGCAAAAAAAGAATTACGCATAGCTACTATTACCTCCAGTACCCTGGCCATATGCTTGTGGAGGAGGGTATGGCCCACTGCCACGACTTGGATAGGGATTGTATCCACCACCAGAAGGATTTCCACCTAGGTATCTGTTTGATCCTCTTAAAGGTCCGCCTCGAGGATTCCCATAATGATGGCCAGGTCCACCACCTCCTGCAACCAGCTAAGGTTGAGAACCATGCATTCGTGCATTTGGAGGTCCTGGCCTCATCTGCTCATCTGACAATAAGAGCAAGCCTGGACTTGATGCACATTTTGAGGAGGGAATACGTCGGGTGTTTCCTGGTGGCTGGTAGCTAGTATTTTTGCTACTTCATCATGTTTTCTCTGTTGCAGACGCTTTTTCTTGGTCTGAAACTCATGTGCAGCCTCATACTTGGGTAAACTGTAACAAAAAATGTCACAAAAAAACAGGCATCCTTGAAAGATGACCTAACATTCAAATACTTAAAGTAAGCAAGATGCGGATTTTGTTATTAAGATTTAAAATGAGTTTGGTTGTAGGAATCCCTTGTTATATTACGGGAGGTCAGATCACTTTTTTGTGCAACTTTTAGATGTAATGATCATGATTACAAAACAAACATTATTTTAATGCTTTGAAATCTCTGAATAAAATGATTTCTCGGGTCATATGCAAAAAAACATCTTTAGGTGGCGCAACGCGCTTGACCTATTTGACTATTTCCTATTCGAGGCAATTATAATTTTTATTTTACGAGTTTGAGATATTAAAAAAACAGATTGACACGAAGAAAAGTAGATGGTTCAAAATTGCCTACTATTACCCAAAAGAATAAGGCTACCTCTTAGGATTACAAGGTAACGGGTCGATCCATAAATACTCTGCATAAAGTGCATCCTTTGCTTATATTCTCTACATAACAGACAAGACGAAAGAATAGAAATAGCAAGCTTAAGGAAATCCCTACACGACATTTTCAGTGTACACATAATTCATGAAATTTGTAACACAATAAGAGTGATATGTACAACCTTTAAGGCGTGTTTATGATAGTTCTGTAAGTACACGTAAGATACATCTCAATCAAACTGAATATTTAGGGGCATGCATGTCCATGAAAATATTACCTCATCAGGATCAAGCGTCATCATTTTCTCAAGCAACTCCAAAGCATGTCGATCAAAGCTACAACGGAAAGCAATAAAATTAAGGTCGAGCCAAATTGAATTTTTCATGGTGAGAAAAAAAAGATATTGCTCTACATACTGCCTAAAGACGTTTCGAAGATGCCTTTTCATAGGGGCCACCACACAGTTCCAGATTTTATTTACCTGCTCCGGCTACTCAATTTCAAAAACACCATAGATTAATTCAGATATTCATTCATCAATCATGGTGGTACTAATGACTACAAACACAAGTACAAATTATTTCTGATACATAATAATTTATTCTCATTTCGGGTTATACCTACCAAACTCTACCAAAAAAACAAAAGAAATACTCATTTCATTAATGGCCACTATACATACATCACTATATCCATGACATATTTGCTGGTTATTCATCTGAAATACTTCCCATGCATATCGGATTCATGTAGTATTAACACCGTCAAATTATTTATGAGAATGACACTTGCCTTGTCTTTGCTAGGGAAAATTGGTTTCCCATGCAGAAGCTCTGCAAAAATACACCCAACTGACCACAAATCCAAAACCAGGCCATATTTGGTGGTCCCTAGCAGCTACTCTGATGGTCTATTCAGATCATGGCGCAGTTAGATTTCAGAATCCATTTAAGTATAAGGGAAGTGGAGAATTTTCTTATACTTAAAAAAGTTTGTAGTTTTCTCAATGATAAAAACCGTGTGATCATTAATTCAGATGAAGTAAACTGACCGTAGGGTATGGCCATTTGGCATGTGACTGCCACCATGATTTCAAAACAGAAGTGTTAAACCTATCTAAAAGTAGAAAACTATTTTTTAATACAAATTAAATCAGAACTCATTTTAATCAGAGAACATGATTTTTGCGAAACTATTATTCTTTAGAAAAATATTAAAATGAAGCAAAAAAGTGTATGCAGATATGTTTTTCATGTGTTTCCCAAATTTGACTATTTATGTACCCAAAACTACGGCTGAGAAGAAAAACCGAAAAAACTGAAACCAACCCAAAAACCGAAGAAAACCAAACTGAAATAACCGACAGAAATGGTCTGATTGTTACTTTTTCAAAAACCGAAAAATGCGGTTTGATTTTGGTTTTCATCCTACATTAAAGTTATTAACATTTCCATCCATTATGGCTTATAATTGCATGCAAGACCATGCATGGGTCTTCTAAAAATATTTAGCAAACAAAAACATTATAGCTTATAAGAACATATTGTTATTATTATACTGTTAATAAATTGTGTAGCATGTAATCAAGTAAATGTGACACAATCATATTACATGCTTTCCATTGTCCCAAATGAATATAAAGAAAGAGTCAACTCTTAATCTAACGTTAGAAATCCCTTAACAAAGTGATCTTGTGAACCAAAATTTAGTAATGATTAATGGTGAAAGAATACATAAGCTTTATGATGAAATGAGACATTGAACATGATTAAATTTGTCAGATTCATTTTTGGAAGGACGTAGACTCACCTGTTCCAACTCATGCTTTAGCTCTTGCCTCACACGCTCCATCAAGGACCTCTCGCTCTCTGTTGGGACAAGAGGTCCAAACCTCATGCTATCATGTCCACCAAGACTACTAGTATCATACAAATTAGCATCAATCTCTACTTGATCTTCTTCATCATCTGACATTGTTGCACCCGTACCTTCTCCAGGTGACACTCCTGTTTCATGAACCAAGAACTAATATATGGCTCTTTATAAGAATAAAAAAATGAATTGAGTTGACATGAGTGAAACTATGGATCACCTTTATGTTAAGCTTGCTGAATTAAAAATAATAATTACTCTAGTTCTTAGCATTAACCTCATTTGAATGGAAAAGCATATTCATAGTCACACTTTCATATATGATCACAGATATCAAATCACCAATTAACTTCCAAAAAGCA